>JACTOM010000330.1:6010684-6056365 GCA_015832385.1 Elymnias hypermnestra
CTTTCATACAAGTTCGTCGGTTTAGAGTACTCTTGACCTGGCCGTTATTTAAAATGTCCTGGATTTGGTCCAGGAACGTTCGCCTTGGTCTTCCCCTTCCAACTTTCGCATTCACTCTTGACTCATAAATCCTTTTTGTCAGTCTCCTTTCGTTCATTCTCTCTACATGCCAAAACCATCTAAGCATACCTTTCTCAATTTTAGTCATAACGTCTTCTTTTATACCACAACGTTCTCTTATCACACTATTTCTTACTCTGTCACTCAGTTTTAATCCACTCATGCTTCTCAACGCTCTCATCTCTACCACATTTATTTGAATTTTGTGATTCTTCTGCCATACCCAACTTTCACTACCATACATAAGTGTTGGCACCAACATCCAGCATGCACAGCCAGTCTAGCCCTTTGAGACAACATCTGGCTATTCATAAAGGCGTGCAGAGCACCATTTACCATATTCCCTGCATTCACTCTCCTTTCAATATCACTTTGACATGTTCCATCTTTTGAAGATTTAGATCCCAAGTATACACATTCTTTCACCTCTTCCACTTGTTCTCCATCTATCAAAATATTGCCATTCATCATAGATTCATCTCGTTGAAAAAGCGTAACTTACGTTTTGTGTACATTCACTTTCATTCATTTCCCTTTCAAAGCTTCTTTTCATAATATTTAGCATCTCCTGTTGCTCATTAGCAGATGACGCAAGTATTACTTGAACATCAGCGTAGAGTAAACATTTGATGAGTAATTCATTCATTCTTAACCCATAGATACTTTCTTTTAAATCTGTCAAACANCCGTTTATTCTGACACAAGCACTAGAACCCACATAGAGAGACTTCAATGCTTGCATCTGACAACCGCTCACCCCATACGTAGATAACGTTGACCACAGCTCATTACTCACCACTCGATCGTAGGCCTTTTCTAAATCTACGAAAGCGCAATAAACTTTTTGGTGTTTAGCCACACATTTTTCAGTTATGCACCGCAAAGAAAAGACCTGATCCGTACATCCCATTCCTCTTCTAAATCCCGCTTGCACGTCCCATATTTTCCCATCAGTTTCATTATTAGATACACATTTGAAATCGCTCAAGTAATTTTTGGCTTGATAAAAATAAAAACAGTATATGTAGGTATATCGGTAGTTAAGGGTCGCTACAATTTTCGTTACATTCGTTTAATCTTTTGAATGGAATGTTCGATTTCTATAATTTTAAAAGTAATTTACAAGTATTGAAACGGTCTTTAACAAAGTAGTATAAGGATTTAATACAGAGGTATGAATAATATGGTTTAATTATTGTCGACTTTTTTATTAACTTTTAAAATTTAAAATAGTTCTGATAGTGGCATAATTCCAGTAGTTGGACATGTGGTATCGCGGAATTTTCTGCAGATATTAATACGTTCTTATAATATTGTAGAACAGTTTTTTGTTCTATTATCAATAGTTTCCCGTGATTTCAACGATGACGGGTTTTATGTTACCAATTTTTCACACCTTGGGTTACATTAATGCTTTTTTATTAGGGATTTGTATTTTTTGAAGAAAATAATATAGCCTATGTAGCTGAGTGAAAATTTTGAAATTGGTCCAGTAGTCGGTCGGTTTTTGTGTGAAAACGTTACACATACATACGTACAAAACACAAATGTTTTCTCTTCATAATATTAGTTTACATTAATTCACAGTATAAATTTAATTAATAAATTACTGTATTTGTGAAAACTTTTACAGCTTCAAGTACAGAAAGCTTACGTAAAGAGTTTAAAGCTTTCTTTGTACGAATTTAGGAAATTTTTGTTACATGTTGTAGTAATGGACTTTGATTTTTTATATCACTTGTTTTAAAACTAATTATGTCTCTTTTTAGAAAAAAATGGTAATAAGTCTGTGAAATAATAACTAATTTATCTATAGAAGAACAGAGGCTAAGATATGTTAACCTGTATTCCAAAACATTATGTTCATTATCAAGATAAATAAATATCCTTTTATAAACTACAGTTTCTTTTTGCAATATCCGTGGTACAATGTGATCTCAGCTTTATAAAAATGATTCACTCATAAATTTTACAATCATCACTATTTCTTGACGACCAAATTTGATGCGTTCTAATTTGCACTACGATTTTATAAAGTGAAATTGGAATTTCAATAATCATTGTAAATATTCCAAATTACAGCTTTTCACTAAATATACATCGTAAACTATGGGATATAAGAATATAAACGCCAATGGCTGTTTGCCTGTTGGGGATAGTTTTCTAATTAGTTTAATATTCTATGCACTTGCTTTAATAATAGAGGTTGCTAATAATATGGAAATAATATAAATAATTTATTAACTTTTTTAACAAGAAAATAGATTTTTAGTTACAGGATTAAGTCCTTACGGTGTTCCGAATGAAAATTATAAAGATCTAGTTGAACCCGCGACTTCGTCTGTGTGGAAAGTTTTTTGGGTAGCATTTTCATTAATTTTGCGCAAATTGATTTACAAATAAGAAACCAAATTTCAAGTCTCTACGCCTTATGGTTCCAGAGATATCGTGATGAGTCAATAGATATCTGGATATCTCTTATATATATACTAGCCGAACCCGCGACTTTGTCTGTGTGGAATGTTTCTTTTTTTGGTAGCATTTTCATTAATTTAACCCGCACTGCCCTTTGAGAATGGAATTTCCAAAAATTTACTTTTGATAGTTTCCATTTTGTCAAAAAAGAAAATTCAGACAAATTTATACATATCCCAAACGATATAGTTTGTAAATGAAAATTTTTTAAATTGCTAGCCCCGCAACACTCCTTGTAGATGGAATTTCGCAAAATCCATTCTTAGCAGACCTCTACTCGGCAAAAGGAATATTCCTACCGAATTTTAAGTCTCTACGACTTACGGTTCCAGAAATGGATATCTCTTTTAAAGATACATAAGTACAATAAAAATATAAATGAAAATGGTAAATATAACACGCGTGCTTATGGAAATATTATTATTTAATACTTAAACACTCTTTGTTTATGAATGATAGTTTCGAAGAGAAACCAAGAGGTAAAAAATATGGTATAAATAGACTTAATATATAAAAAAAATATATTAAATGTGTGAGCAATACCAAAGTGGACTGTACCAACATTTTTGCGGATAATGCAGCAAACGACTGGATAGTTTGTTTACATTTCTACTGTACCTGCTTTATTATATTTTTATAACGAGTGTAGACGCTTACTCGTTATAAAAGTATAATTTTATATTATTTGTCTAACATCTGAAATGCTTTATTAGTGAATTTAGACTGTAGAAAATAAAAAAATGTGATGGTTTTAGATATTTTAGACGGAAACTAAAGAAATAATTGATAACGCCTTCCTAGTCCCAAAAGTATGACTAAAATTTATTTTGACATATAAAAGAAGCTCGAAAGCACCAAAAATTTGAAGTGTCCGAGCCTCGCATGAGGCGCCCTTAGAGCAACGTTTTCCCTCGACGCACCAGACATGGCGGTAATTTTTAACAATTGTGTAGATTGTGGTGTATTTCCTGACTTAATGAAGTACAGCAAAATAATACCGATGTTTAAGTCAGGCAGTACTTCTAACCCTAGTAACTTTAGGCCAATATCGGTTCTCCCAACCTTTAGTAAAATATTTGAGAAAATAATGTTGAACCAGTTGCTAAAACATTTCAAAAAATATAATTTATTACATAATAAGCAATTTGGCTTTACTCGAGGTCGCTCGACTACCGATGCTGGCGTACAGTTATTACTCAATATCTACGAGGCCTGGGAGGATTCACGTGACGCGCTTGGCGTTTTCTGTGATCTGTCTAAGGCCTTCGATTGTGTTCAGTATGAAACCCTGATCGGGAAATTGCGACACTATGGCCTCGCGGGCACAGCATTAGACCTGATGAGTTCATATTTAACCAATAGAACGCAAAAGGTCTGTGTCAATGGCAAGCTTTCTGCGGGGTCTGTGACAAAAATGGGAGTCCCACAGGGTTCCATACTAGGACCATTTCTTTTCCTCATTTATATCAATGACCTTCCTTACTTTGTTAAGGGTGATCATGAGATTGTTCTGTTTGCTGATGATACTTCGCTGTTGTTTAAGATTAATAGGCGACAAACAAATTATGACGACGTAAACAGCTCTCTCAATAAAGTGGTACAATGGTTTGAAGCTAATAATTTATTGCTCAACGCAAATAAAACAAAATGTATTAAATTTAGTCTGCCTAATGTTAAACAAATGCAAACCATTGTTAAACTTAATAATGAGGAACTAGACCTTGTAGACAGTACCGTTTTCTTAGGCATTACGTTAGATAACAGATTACAGTGGGGGCCCCATATAAGTGGTCTATCGAACAGGCTCAGCTCTGCGGCTTACGCAGTTAAAAGAATTCGTCGTCTGACAGATGTTGATACTGCCAGACTGGTATATTTCAGCTATTTTCACAGCATTATGTCATACGGTATTCTACTTTGGGGTAATGCTGCTGATATAGATGCAATATTTGTGCTGCAGAAAAGGGCCGTTCGTGCGATTTACAATATGGGTCCAAGAGAGTCGCTAAGAAACAAATTCAAGGCAGTTAACATAATGACAGTTCACTGCGTATATATATTAGAAAACTTGTTGTATGTACATAAAAACATTGACTCTTTTAATAAAAAGAGTGAATGTACATCATATAACTTACGAAACCAAAACAAACTTGTTATAAATTCTAGTAGGCTGCATAAGATTAACAACTCATTTAAGGGTAACTGTATACGTTTCTATAATAAACTCCCACAAGACGTTCTAAAGATGTCAATTAATAAATTCAAAGTCTTTGTTAAAAGAAAGTTGATAGAAAAATCGTATTATAAGTTGCAAGATTACCTAGACGATAGAAACGCTTGGGAGTGAACAAATTGCTCTAATTTTAATTAAAATATAGTAAACTAATTTGTTATTGTAATGATGATGGTAAAAAAAAAAAATCCCGGCTGAGTTTGTTGTGGGTTCTTCTCGGATCAGGGCGCGAAAGAACCCTCGTAACTATAGTTTTTAAGCCGATCTTGAGTACCGTCATCGGATGTATATTAGAATCAGAGTGTGGAAAAAAATATAATTTGACGATTCAAAAGTGCTGTAATATGCCTACTTGAATAAAGATATTTTTGATTTGATTTGATTTGACGCAGCAAGGCCCTTCTATGGGCTCACCCCTCGGCAGAGCTTCTGCGCTCGCCATCCCTCTCGGTTACGCTGTAAAAGCCAGTAGGGCTAACAGCAACTACTCGTAAACACTTCGAAAAAAAAAAGAAAAAATTATCGCGCTTCTTGGACTGTCATTTGTTTCTGCTTTTTACAAGGTAACACATAAATAGTATCTGTACTTGAATTTTACTACTTACTTAAAACTTATTTTGTACTCTTAGTGTATATGTAACCATATTTACATCTTGTTGTTAATAAAGAAATACTACTCAAAAAGTGTATGGTCATTGGGTCGTGAAACTGACAGATAATATAATGTACTTTGTGTGACTAAGACCAACATATAAGGAAAAAAAGCTATATTTTTATAAAGATAATCTTTCTAAGCCAATATATGCGTTTACTGTCTTTTTCTTATGGTGTTACTCGCGTAGAGACCGATTCAGTGGGAATATGGGATATAAGTTCTAAGTGATCCTTCACACTGCGAAAGAAGTTCCTGCTAAATTTGAAGAAAATCATGGGAATTGTTTTGGAGTACCCGGGTTTTCCGTGTAATTGTTTTACTTATAAAGATAGATCCATTTATTTATTTTTATAAAATGTATAAGTATAACGGCCGTTTTCGGAAAAAGCGCATTTCGCAATATAATAAAATGTTTGACATAATCAAACACTTGCATTACATCATAAAGATAAAAAAGTGGTTGCAAAAAACCTACTATTTTGTAAATCAATTGATTAAATTTCTTGACATTTATATAGTTTTGTAATAACCTATCCGACGTGTATTACTATTACTTATATTTTAGATTTGTAAAATACATATAAATCTAAACTCTATCCGGATATTTAATCCATATCTTTATGGATTAAATATCCGGATAGAGTTTTGTAACATGCTTTTGTTTTCTTTATAATCAAATCAAATCAAAATATTCTTTATTCAAGTAGGCTCAAAAAGCACTTGTGAATTGTCAGTAGTTCGTCCGTTGGTAACAAATCTACCACCGGTTCGGAAAGTTGAATCCGCTGAGAAGAAACCGGCAAAAAACTCAGCGTTTACTCTTTTAAAGATAGCTTTGCATGTTACAATGTGTAATATATTGCATCTGTGAGCAACTGGAATCAAGTCCAAACATTTCTATCGCTTAAATAATCTTCCAAATTATAATATGCTTTTTGTAAAAGCATATTATAATTAATGTAAGGTGTTCAATGGCAAATCTAAAACTGATTGCGGTATCTTATTAAAAACGCGTACGCTCAACCCGACAAATGATTTCCGAACTTTCTTCACTCTAAAATATGGGATTACAAGTTTGTTTTTATTTTTAGTATTTCAATTTTTTTTCTTTTTTTGCTATATTATCACGGATATATAATATATTATTTAATATATATTGCGACGGTACTGTGAGAATTGATATTTCGTTGATTTTATATGTTAAGGAAACGCGAGATCCTCATTGATTTATGAACCGTATTGCTCTTTTTTGCAAAATAAATATGCTTTCAATGTCATAAGACATAATGCTATGAAAATAAGCGAAATACATCATTTTGGCAGTTTCTAACAGCGGAATTACTTAAAAAGTATTGTATATAGTACAGCAAGCCTGTGACCTATAACTTATTGTCATAAAAACGTAAAATACGTTATTTTTTACAACAGAAATAGTAACCTGTAGACCATTTAGTATACATTTTGTGTTTTTTTTGTTCGTCCACATGTATACTGTTTATTTATACGCCGTTGTGTGCGTGTCACTAAAAAGTTTTTATTGTTTTACAACATTATAAATTCCTTCATTCGTTCACTCGCTCATGCGGTTCATAATTACTGGTAATTAAAAACTGTTTGTGTTAGCGTCCAACACTGATTTCATTCAAAATAAATTGTGCCTAAAATTAACTAGTTTAATAAACGTGTTGAGGTTAATTTGTCTGAAGGCCCTGAATTAAACTATTACAGTTTTTTTTCTATATTCTTCGGGTTAAGGGGAAAGTACGGAAACTATAGTAAACAGATTTCCGAGACTTAGAATGAGGAAAAAAGGAAGATATGTTAGGAATTTAATGAATTTAATTGTTATTAAAATATAATACAAATAATTCATTGAAATCTCAAATGATGACTTGTAAATAAAAATACCACGTGTTTTTGTCAATACTAGAAATAATTAATGAAATTTAATTTTGGAATTTCAAATTTAAAAAAGAGAATTTAAGAAGTATTTTTATTTCATGAAAAATAGTATATTAAATTATGTAATGACGAGAGGTAGATTAAAATGTTACATGTAAATATTAAAACTACTTAATCTCCAAACGAGTCAGCATAAAAAACGCTGCACATCATCGTGATGCTAATCACGCGTTTTTTTCCGTAAAATTTTTACCCTCTAGAAGTTTCAGTTCAAAACTAATTTAATTTATTTAATCATTAATACTTGTTTCGTGGACAAATATGTATTAAATTAGTTTTTTTTTAATATTTTGAGGTAAATTTTCTCTTTTTATGCTTAACATGGGGAATAAGACCCGAATGCGTGACGAAAGCGTTATGAAAAGTGGGATGGGGCAAACGGACGCCGAGCAATGGTTTTTGTAAAAATTACAATATATATATTACTTAAGATGTGTCGTCTGAAGAACACTCTTTTTTACTTTTATAAATACGGTTAAAAGGGCATTTTAGAGTCATGAAGTAGTTCTTATGCACTTGCTTTGTGATCACTTTTAATTCAACAATGTATTGTGCACACAGTATTAACAAACAAATATATTAAACTGAGTGACAGAGTAAGAAATAGTGTGATAAGAGAACGTTGTGGTATAAAAGAAGACGTAGTGACTAAAATTGAGACAGGTATGCTTAGATGGTTTGGGCATGTAGAGAGAATGAATGAAAGGAGACTGACAAAAAGGATTTATGAGTCAAGAATGAAGGCGAAAGTTGGAAGGGGAAGACCAAGGCGAACGATCGTGGCAAGTGGAAGGATGTTGTCTCTGCCTACCCCTATAGGCGTGATGCTATGTATGTATGTATGTATGTATCAAAAATGATATTAGCAAGGATAATATGCCAATGCTTTTAGTTAGTCGTAAAATTGTAGTGTATGAAACAATCAACAGAACTGAATAAAGAAAATTGAGTGTGCCTGACTAAGATAATATGATTCAAGACTTTCAAAAAGAATGAAGTTAAAGTGGTGATAATATAGGAAAATATTATTTAAATCTATTTTTAAAATGCTCTAAAGATATCGGTTATTTGTAGGAATATGTACATTGCCCGTAAAATTTACCAATAAACATAATAAAAGAACACATAAGTGGCTGCCCAGTATTTAAACTTATAGCCACTTAATATGAAAGCGTTTTGATTACCTCAATTTACTACAAAGCCAAAAACATCCAGAAATGCCAGTTTCAATTCAGATGCTGCTTAAAGCTATTCAAATGTAAACGTTATTAATATTTTAAATAAAAAACGGTTACATTTTAACGTTTTAACCGCGCTTTATTTTAACATTCAAATTGTATTTGAATTAAATGAAATAATATGAAAAAAGAAACATTTTTAAATTGTAAAATTTAAATATTATCTTATGTATTTCAAATGAATTTTTTTTTTATTTTAAAGAGGCAAGGTCCTTAAGCTTTTGCCTGCCAATCTGCAGTGGAGCAGCATGGTGGGTCTATGCTCTAAAAAGCCTATTTGGCACATACCACTGCTTAACATTTAGGTAACTTTTGAATTGATGAATATGGTATAAATGTACGTCTTATAATTATAATAATATACGATAATTATAATATAAATAAACAATTTGAAAATTACAAAGTTCCCTACGCGCTCGGTTTTGAGAAGAACCCACAACAATATCAGCCGGATATAATTTTGAACAGGACCCTTTTTAATTAGTTTTATCTGATAATTTTTCTGAGATTTTTCGTGTCAAACATGTTTTAAACATAACAACATATTTATTTATTAATATATAGCTTGAATTTATTGAAGACAGGATAAAAACGTTCCTTTAGTTCCCACAAACGTATTTAACATAATAGCTTTAATTATTCGAATCACATACACAGATGTACTCCGAAACGTTTATAACAGCTTGTTTACACGACGCGAGTTTTGAAAGTGAAATATTATTTGTTTTGTTTTTCAACCGTTTTATATCTACCCATCCGTCGCTACCACATTGTTCCCGTGTTAGCTATTAAATATCATTCCACGGACGATAGAGTAAACTTTCGGACGTTGATATGCAGATGTTTGCTTTGGACAATTAAAAATTCGGAATTGGGACGCGTCTCGTGCTGTGTTGGCGGCTGCTGTAAATTATTGCGTACATAGTTCTGTTAATTACTTTTTATTCAGATTTACGTATCCAAGTATTACGTAATTTTTTTTAAGTGAAACTTCTTTAGGCGCATAAGGGTAAAACTTGTACGGAGTAAACGCGTGATCAGCGTGACGAAGATGTGCAGCGTTTTTTTGTGTTTAATACCTTATATCTACCGACTGGATGAACCGATCTCGATGATTATTTTTTTATATGAAAACTGGCGCTAGTCGTGGGGTCCCATTTTTTAATAACGGTCAGGGTAATACGGGGATACCGTACAGTTTCCTGGACGGCGGCAACTCTTCTGGCAGGCGACCCTTTTTGGGAACTGCGGGCGGGGACTTTAGCAGCCACTTATCGGTGCAGGGCGGCTACAAGTACCGAACGGGCACTAACGGATGTCGACGATGTTGCGAGGATCGGGTCTTTAGCACAGAGAGCACTGATCCAAAGGTGGTGTGAAGACCTGGAATCTCCATCGGCGGGTCTGGTTACGGTGGGGGCGATTCGTCTACACCTGGACAAATGGTTGTCTAGGGGCCACAGATCTCTTTCATACAGGCTAGTGCAGGTGCCAACCGGACATGGCTGTTTTGGCAAGTCCCTGCATGAGATTGTTCGCCGAGAGGAAACGCCCGCCTGCCATGAGTGTGATGCACCTATTGATTCGGTGCAGCACACTCTGGTAGAATGTCCGGCTTGGGGACCCCAGCGGGATCTTCTGACGTCGTTGGTCGGAGGGGACCTTTCGTTGGAGGGTATAGTTGGCGCAATGCTCACTAGCGAAAGGGAGTGGAGGGCAGTGGCCGAATTTGTTATTTCGCTGAAGGAGGCACATGATAGGCAGCAGGAGGACTCTATAGACGCTCCTCTTCTCCGGCGCAGGAGGTTGGGAGGTAGGAGGTGCAGATTTGCGCTGCTCCTACCTTCCTAAGTTCCCAGCAGGAATATCCCGTAGTACCAGGGTAGATTGCGTCAACCGATCCTCTGGTGCTCCACTGGAGGATGGTTTCCCTGGGTTTTAGTGGTGTATTCTGGCTTTGCCAGCGAGTCCCACACTCCCGTTTAGATTTAGTCTGAACGGGGTGCGTAAAGGCATTTTCCAGCGTGAAAAAAAGGGTCCCATTTTTTTCTGTACAGTTCTGATGACGGCATCCATGAGAACACCGTATAAGTCTTAAATTTGCATTAAGCATGTGCGCGACAAATGGACGGATAACTCAAGATCATACAAACCGATTTTTATATGATGATTATATATATTGGATATAACTTCATGGGTTGTATAATGATAATTTGATTACTTTATAATCTTGGGATCCACGAGAAAGTAACGGAACTCTTCAATTCTTAGGACCAAATTGACGATACTCGGCAGAATCTTTTATAGGCTATCCGGATATTTGAGTCATCTACCTCAACGTCAATATGGTCAAGTGATTGTCGTAGTCAAATATGATTATCAATGAAATTCCCCAACGGTTTACAGTAAGGATGCGATTTGTGGAGAATATCTGTCTTTAATCAAATTGCATTGCAATATTTACTTAAGGTGTATTATGTGTGAAGCGGTTGTAGCCGAGTGGAAGGGAGGGAGAGGGAACTTTTGCGTTTTAGTGATAAACTCTATGACCATATAAAAAACTTGTGATAGCGGAGTTCATCTAGTGAAGTTGTTTCATTTAAACGATGCCTTCTGATATGATTAACACAGTTTTTTATTTACGATTCGTCATTTGACATTTCAATAAATTATTTGTATTATTTTCGACTTTTACTTTTACTTTTAATAAATTTTACTTTTAATAAATTTCTAACATATCTTCTAAATATATAAATCTAAAGTTTTAGATTTGTATAAATATAAACAAGACATAAAAATTCGCTTGCCAAAGAAGTTTCACTTCTGACGCGTGTAATTTGTCGGCACGCACTTTAAATTTTTTGTTCGGAGAGTCCTAAGCCTTTAGCTTTACTAGTTTCGACGATCGATCGAGACGATCTTTTAAGAAGCCTCACCACTTATGGAGTCGCTGCTTTAAGGGAGCCTCCTGCGAGATGGGCGTCGGCTTGAAATAGCGTTGACCTTAAACCCATAATTGGACAGATGTGGAGGAATCTTAGATTAAATTAAGGGCGCCCTCGGGAACATGGGTGAAGCCCACGGCACGGTGACGTCAGAAATCAGGAAAATGGCGTAATTTTATTAAATAATTAGTCTTTTATGTCCTTAGAGTGTATCAACCGAACATTCAAGCGATCTACTCACAAACAATTTGTTTAGGACAGGATTTCAAAATATTGATTTTTGTATTGAAAATACATTTATTATAATAGAACTTAGCGAATAGTGCATTTGATTTTTGTTCAATGGTTAAAAAATATGTAACACAAAAGGTGTGGCGGTATTGGTTGCATCGGAGAGGAGAGGAGGGGAGAGGTGTGGTGCGGAGAGGAGAAGAGGTGAGGAGAGTATTAAAGAGGTGTACCTAATTAAAAATGGTCTCATGTGTTTACTACAAAGTGCTACATTATTGTCATACTGACGTCACAAATATATATTTTATATCAGTTTAGGTAATTTTTGTCTCTACGTTTTCATGTGGGCAATTTGTTTTTAACTTTATAAACGATACTAACCTTATTTGCAATCCAAAGTCAGTTGTAAAGCAAAGCGAACTAAGTAAATATCGGAATTGATATGTTGCTATTTTATTTAGTAATAAACCGAAAAAACGTACTGTTCTTACCTTTTAAGTGAATCTCATCTTCCATAGACATTTTCGGTATCACAGGAGCTGCTAATACGTTACCGATTACAAGAGTATATATGCTTTGCTAGCCTTTTTCCATCCTAACCAGGGAGGAGGAAGCTAAGGTTGAGGCTTCGTTATTCCTTTAACACAGTAAAATAGCATTGCTGCTGTATTTTGTGAGAATATGGGGCATCCATATGTTCGAGCACAACTTGTATAATAATATTGGCAAGTTTATATAAAGCTTAAAGGCGATATGTATACATTTTAAAGTCTGATAATTTTTGAATAATAAATAACAATATAGACTCGAATTTACTTCACACTATGCTTTGTTTATTAAAAGCACATGGTTTGATTATCTACTTGAAGGCACGATATTCATGGGTTGGTTTTCTGTTTATTTACTCGAGTGCCATATTGTGTGGTCTTATTGATTGATTGATGGGATCATGATAGTCTTAAAAAATAAACTGTAGATATTTCAGAATTCAACATGGCTACGGATGATTTTCCTAAGGAAATATTAATCTACCGCAGTTGTGTTCGAGTATTGAAATAACAATTCATTTATATAATTATACTAGCAACTCGTTTCTGCTTTGCATCATGTATTCTTTTGTTACATCCCAAACGGATTGGGCAGTGGTTTCCATGAAATAGATATAGTAGGGCTATCCTTAAAAGATAGATGTTATAGAATAGGCCAATAGAAGAAGAATAGGCCACTATGCCTTAGGGAGTGTTTTCAATGAAAGCGTCCAAGCGGCTCGATTTTTCTTACAATTACAATAATTATCGTTATATTTCAATAATTTTACGCCAAACATTGACATATTATATATGTAAACTTTCCTCATGAATCACTCTATATATTGGTGAAAATAGCATGAAAATCTTTACAGTTGTTTTGATTTTATCGCATATATAGCGATAGAGAGGGATCGAATTTTGTTTGGGAATCGAATCGAATATGTAACGATAAGAGTGATAAATATAAGGTTTTGAAGTGTAACTTCTTTAGGCGCATGAGGGTAATTTTTTACGGATAATACACGTTATAAGCGTCACGCAGTAGTGTAAATTTTTTTTTGCTTATTTCTTTGAAGTTGAACATGTGGCATTTTAATTTGCCACTCCTCATTTAATCATTTAATATACAATTTTTCATAAAATAAAATTATTTCATAAATTCTCTATTCTAAATTTAAAATTAAGAAACAAAATTTAATCAATTATTTCTAATATTGATAAAAAACACGGGGCATTTTTATTTACAATTCGTCATTTTAGGTATCAATACACTATATGTATTAATTTTCGACACTTTTCATAATTGAGTGACAAATCTTCCTTTTCCCTCCCTCTAAATCGTAGATTTGTATAAATATCAGTTTCACTTCTGTCATGTGTATTTTGTACGCACGCACTTTTACTTTTTTTACGTCTTTATTCTCCAATATAAAATATAATGTAAAAAATATATAAATGTACGTAGAAAGTATGATTCGTTAGTTATACACATATAATTGTTATAATATGGGTGAACCTGTGGTCACATT
Source organism: Elymnias hypermnestra (assembly GCA_015832385.1). NCBI lineage: Eukaryota > Metazoa > Arthropoda > Insecta > Lepidoptera > Nymphalidae > Elymnias > Elymnias hypermnestra. The sequence continues at coordinate 6,024,603 of JACTOM010000330.1, forward strand.
AAAGAGCGTTCGTAAATTTCTAGCAACTTCAAATAAAAAGCTGAGCTAGAATGGTTCTGTAGACTCGGAGCACTCAGTTCAATATAGGATGTCCCGAAACAATTTTTATATTAATTTTAACTAATACAAATTCTATTAAGAAAAGAACTAAAGTTAGTTTTAAAGTTAATTAAATAGTTACAAAAATATTTACACGATTTGTATGAAAAGTTTCCTTTGATTTCTAAAATTAGATAGATTTTAACATCACTTTTCAGTAAAGGTATATAACTAACTAGCAATGCCCCTCGGTGTCAACCGTGTAGATACCGATTTCGGGGCAGTGGATAACCAACTAAGTCGGAATAGTTTTATTAAAAATTAGAAAAGTTATATTTCACTTAGTTTTTAATTCGTCGTCGTCGTCGCCTCAACCGATGGACGTCCACTGCTGGACATAGGCTTCACGTAATGACGTTCACAAGGCCCGATCTTGCGCCGCCTGGCTCCAGCGGCTACCGGCGACCCTCTTTATAACATCGGTCCACCTTGCGGGGGGTCTGCCTACACTGCTCCGGTAGGTGGTTGCCACTCCAGCACCTTCGGACCCCAACGTCCATCGGTCCTTCGGACTATGTGCCTATTGCCACTTCAGGTTTGCGATTGGTAGGACTATGTCGGTGACTCTGGTTCTACTACGGATCTCTTCTGATTCTATCACGTAGAGAAACTCCGAGCATAGCCCTCTCCATCGCACGCTGAGTGACTCTGAGCTTCCGCATGAGGCCCATAGTCAGCGATCACGGCTCAGAACCGTATGTCATCACTGGCGACACCCACTGTTCGAAGACTTTGGTCTTCAGGTCACTGAGGTTGTCGGACGAAACAAAGTTTTTAATTAGTTCTTTTCATATTAGTAGATACACACTTACCGGTGCCGGTGACCGTAAAAACTGGTCTATTTTGGGGGAGGCCTATGCGAAAACGCAAGACAATCGGTGTCACTTATAAAATATATTTGTAAACTAGATTTAAGGTTGTCATTAAAGGCTAATAATAATAATAATAATTTGATAATTAACGAGAATCAAATGTTTCCTCTTTATAACATTGGTTCAGAAGTGTAGATGGTATAAGGAATCATTTAAGGTACTTCTTATTCTGAAATTTTCTACGGGACCATCTAATTATTAAAATAAATGTGGAAGAATATTTTTAAATCCGTACGTGTTTTACTTGTAAGAAACATTTATTTTTTATCAATAATAAAATGTTGTTGTAATGATGTCGTTTAAGACTAGGTAATAGCTACATTAAAACACAATGTTTACATGCACCTAAATATATGATAGTAGTAAATAAAACAAAAACCTTATGATGAAAATGTAGTTTTTTTTATATAAAACAACTGAGACTCTTACCCAAAATGTGAAGATTATTGGATACATATTTGTGTATATTATCCAAGTATTAGTATGTATTTTTTGCTAAAATGGTTGTTTATTGTTGATAGCGCATGACTCTCCCACTCGATGGTAAGTGATGATATATTCGAAGATGGAAGCGCGCTATTTGGTAAGAGGCTAAGTACCTCTAATGGTTTCTAAACATCATATCGGAACACAAGTCTCTTGCTTGGCGGTACATTTTTGCTGGTAGAGTGACAACTAGCTACGGCCGAAGTCTCCTACCAGTCCAGACTCAGACCAATTAAAGGTCTTATCTTATCTTCTTTAGTTTAAGGATTTTATGGATGCCAATCCGTCCTAATTATTTCGCCAACGACGCGTACGAAATGAACAACACTTTAATTTTCACTACTTAAAAAGAGTCAGGATTATTATTAATTGATAAAATTATTATTAATTCACATTACACTACAACTGCCTCATTGGTCTAGTAGTGAGCATGTTCGGCTACAGACATGAGGTCCTGGGTTCAATTCCCGGGTCGAGCCAATTAAAAAATCGATATTGAGTTTTCTATTAAGATTTTCACAATGATTGCTTGAAGTTAGGAAGTTCGAGGTATGATCCACACCCGTGCCTCGGACAGCTCGTTAAGCCGTCGGTCCTAATCTCTCTCCGGATCTTGTCGGATTCCCGTCACATTGGACTATGAGAGTGAAGGAATAGAGAGTACACTTGTGCACTATGCCTGCCAGTCCGCAGAAACGCAGCGAGGTGGGTCTGTGCTCTAAAAATCCTCTCTCAAATGAGTGTGGAGGCTTGTGCCCAGTAGTGGGAGGTTAATGGGCTGCTACTTATCTTTACCATTACATTACAATATGATGAAGTCCACCGTGACTGTTCCATCAACGGCGAGTCTGGCTACTATTTAATGTGTGATCTAATATGGCCAGATTTTGTTGCAGGACTCGATCCACAGCTGGCCCTGATTATTTTAAGTGTAACTGTACGATAGTTTTGGGGCAATTTTTACTGTGTAAGCCCTTTGCGTCCAGGTTACCTAAACGTAGGTCTTCATATATATTCAGAGCTTTATACAAATAACAAAACAATAATTATGTTAGTACAAAAATAATATCCAGCGAGGTCGTCAGTTTGTTTCAATTCAAGGGTTATAAAATCAGGCATTTTATAGCAATGTTATTCTTTAGTGGTTGAAATCTATGATCAGTATTATAGAAATCAGACTGTAGATAAAAAGCACCTCCCCAATAGCCAATAATAAACGGTCCGGTCAGGTGTGAGGGCGCTGCTCGACCGGCAACGGAGGCAGGGAGGGACAATCGGCCTCTAATGAGTCCGCTCTAATAATAATTATCTACCTACACTTTCTGTTCGCAAGCGATTCTTGTAACAGGGTTGCGGTAAATTCAATTTTAAAATATACGCATAGATTTTTATTACACAATTCATTATAAGACGCTGGTGGGCCGATGTTGCATTGGAGAGGAAAGGAGAATTGAGGTGGAGACAGGAAAGAGGAGAGACGTGTTTACTACTAAAGTGATTTGGTATTATCATACTGCGCAAATAAAAAGTTTATTTAAATCCATTGACCTTTTAAATTATACTGCCTCCTTATAATGTTATGTTTATTATGTAAACATAATATTATTTTCAACATTATCATTTACAGCATTCTAAATAAATTTAACATAAAACATTACATACATCTCTACGCTACTGCTGTATATATGTATACTATCCTTGTAAAATGTTCATATATAATCTATATATTATAATAAGATGATAATTACTAGTATTCATTCTAATTGGTACATCGCTTATCACGTATCACCATATAATCGAACTGTTACATTCCAAATCATAAGTAGAGTATAACTATTATTACTAATTGCTATTTTTCAATATTGAATTGTATTTTTGCGTATTTTCTCTCAATCCATTCAGTTGTTTGATAATTAACAGTACAATAAACTGTATTACACAGAGTTAATAGTGAGAATTGTACATTATAACTATCATAAACAATAGATCTCTAGTTTCTAGACTCTTGTGTCACCTTTTTGAAGTGAAACTTCTTTAGGAGCATGAGGGTAAAATTTTAACGGAAGAAACGTGTAACTAGCGATACGAAGATGTGCAGCTTTATTTATGCTTATTCGTTCGAAGGTTAGGTAGTTTTAATATTTACAAAATAACATGAGGCATTTTAATCTGCCTTTCGTCATTTCATAATTTAATATACTATTTTTCATTCAATAAAAATATTTCTTAAATTTTTAAAATTTGAAATTCAAAAACAAAATTTCATTATTTTTTTCTAATATTAACAAAAACACGTGGGATTTTTATTTACAATTCATCAATTGAGATTTCAAAAAATAAGTATTAATTTTAGACATAAGTTAATTCATTAAATTCCTAACATATTTTCCTTTTTCCCTCCCTCTAAGTTTCGGGAATCTAAAGTTTTAGATTTGTATAAACACAAACAAGACTTAAAAATTAGTTTGCCAAAGAAGTTTCACTTCTGACCTGTGTACTCTGTACGCACTTTTAATTATTTAAATCAAGCGTTAAACACCAATAGTACAATAATTTGTACTAAAGAAGACTTTACATTTGAACTACTAACATTTTTAATGAAATTATTGAATTTGAAATCGTTATATTGCAACCCTATTCATCAATAATAGGAAATTTGTTTTCCGGTTCGGTAGCGCGCTCCAATTACGGGATTAACGAATTATTTCCACTTTTTTTCCCGCCCCTCCCCGTAATTCCTCGAGGTTTCCGCCTATTGAATCTCTTTTGATTAGCCATCTTTCCCGTTTGACTCTAAATTGATTCACTCCGTCACGTCCGATTCTTTTTATTAAGAAATTTCCACGCGAGGTTATTTTTGAGACATTTTCTTTCGCGCTTAATCTTATGTATTTAGATGTCTTTTTTCTAATGAATATGTTTATTAAACAGTATCAAATAATGGAAAATTTTGTATGTATGTAAAAGCTATGATAGTTACCCACATTATTTGCGAAACGAAATGGAAGGTATTTAAATGTTACTAGCTATTGCAGGTTTTTTCAATGCAAAGCGATCCAAACCCTCTGGTTAACCATTTTCTCAGGTGGGGACGAATCGCCTCCACCATGGCCGTTCATGCTACTGGAGATCGGAGATCTTCTTTCCACCGCTGGATTATGGTTCTATCCGAAAGGACCTCAATCCTTCGAGCCTCGTTGCCATTAGGCAGCTCGTCTCTAAATTTTGTATCCGACCTGCACTTGTTAGAACTTCTGCTCGCCACTCCTATGGAGGATCACCTGCTTTGCCGCCCTCCACGAATAATACAAGTATGAATTGACGAATGACTTGCTGTAACGAAAAATGTATAATAAGAAAGTACCCGACTGCGGTTGTTCTCTTAAAATTTTAAAGTAGCTCTTAAGCATCATCACTACAAGTACATTAAAAGGGTTTAATTTCTAGGCAAGAACTACTAAATTTGTTTTCTCTTTGTAAAGCTTATGCATTTAATTAATTGACTTGACAAATCATTAAGGAATAAGGAAAACTTCGTTACAAAACCTACATATCTTGAGAAAATCTGGGATATGGAAATCCTACCAACATGTTTGTATATTTTTTAAAACCCTCTCTCCTATAAGTGGGATGGCCTGTGCCCACCTGTGTGATATTCATAAACTCCTCTTTACCTTACCTTATATAGAACATAGCTTACCTAAATAAAGAGTTCTTGACTTGATTTACCTAAATTATGCCGTCAATGCGAACCTGTAACTTTCCATTCAGTTTCAAGTACATAATAATACCGGTTTAAAAAAGGTATTTTAAAGACTTATAAAGTCACTGATAATTTAATTTATTGAACAATGTTGTTATTCTAGATGTAGGTACGTCCAACCATTAACCCGAATGCAGACTCTAAATATGCCTCTAAAAGACCACTTGAGTTTCGCTTGCCCAATTCAGTGGTACTTCTCCCTCGTACATGCTATAAGAAAAGTGCTTATTATTTTAATTAATATCACTAAGGACTGCCTCATTGGTCTAGTGGTTAGCATGTTCGACTACAGACATGAGGTCTTGGGTTCGAGTCCCGGGTCGGGCCAATTTAAATATCGATATTGAGTTTTCTATTAAGATTTTCTCAATATTTGCCCAAAGTTGGGACGTTGGCGGGGAAGCCGTCGGTCCTGCGCCTGATCTCTCTCCGGTCGCGTCGGATTGCCGTCACGTCGGACTGTAAGAGTGAAGGAATAGAAAGTACACTTGTGTACTAAGCCTGCCAGTCCGCAGTGGAGCAGCCTGGTGGGTCTATGCTCTAAAAACTCTCTCTCATATGAGTGTGGATGCCTGTGCCCAGCAGTAGGGTGTAAATGGGCCGTTACTCACCTTTTTGTATATCACTAAGAAGGACCTTAATTAATGTTACGAATATTTGTTTCTGTGTTATTTCCAAAAAGTATGATATTATATTTTAAATTGAAAAAGTTAAATTATAATTAAATGGAAATTGGTTATTTAAACTAATATTATAAAGAGGAAATATTTGTGTTTTTGTATGTATATTTGTTACGTTTTCACACAAAATCTACTGGACCGATTTCAAAAATTTTTGCATCATTCGAAAGCTGCATTTTCACTGAACGACATAGGCTATATTACTTTCTAAAAAAAAGTAAGGCTTTCTAAAAAAAATACATTAACGTAACCCAAGATGTGACACAAAAAATCTGTTATCGCGTACGCTGCGAAAACTGTTACAGATAGAACAAAAAATGTTCTACAATATTAAAGAACGTACGTATTAATATCTAAGAAAAAGTCTGCGATATCATCTGTCCAACTACTGTAGTCATGCTAATACTATTAAAACGACTTTTTTCATTTTAAAAGATAGTAAAAATAACCATATTATTCATACGAGGTGTGTTCAAACAGTATCGCGAATTTTGTGTTTTTTCAAAAATTATTTATTTATTCATGAATATCTATTTTGTCCCCTTCAAAGTTATGCCCATGAGATATTATACACTTGTGCCAACGGTTTTTCCAATCTTCGAAGCACTTCAAAAAATCATTTTTTTTTTATCTTGTTCAGCTCCTCCTTCAATGCCGTCTTTATCTCGTCAAGAGAAGAGTAACGTCGTCCTTTCATGGGCCTCTTCAGTTTAGGGAACAAGAAAAAGTCACAGGGGGCCAGATCTGGGGAATACGGTGGCTGCGGCATCATTAGTGTGTTGTTTTTGGCCAAAAAGTCGCGCACAAGCAACGATGTGTGAGCAGGGGCGTTATCGTGGTGCAAAAGCCAATTTTTGTTCTTCCACAAATCCGGGCGTTTCTGGCGGATTGCTTCGCGCAAATTGCGCATAACTTGCAGGTAATATTCCTTATTGACCGTTCTTCCCTGTGGCAAGAACTCATGATGCACCACGCCCCTGCAATCAAAGAAAACTGTCAGCAAAACTTTCACATTCGATCGAACTTGGCGCGCTTTTTTCGGTCTTGGTTCGTGCGGCAGCTTCCATTGAGATGATTGAGCTTTGGTTTCCACGTCATAACCATAAACCCACGATTCGTCACCAGTTATGACCCTCTGGAGCAAATTTGGGTCGTCGCGGACAGAGTTTAACATCTCATTAGCAATGTTCATGCGATGCTGTTTTTGGTCACAATTGAGCAATTTTGGTACGAATTTCGCGGCGACCCGTCTCATGCCCAAATCATTGATAAAAATCGAATGGCACGAGCCAATCGATATGTTTAGGTCCTCAGCAACTTCTCTAACGGTGATTCGACGATTGGCCAATACCATTTTCTCCACTTCATTAATTTTTTCGTCTGTTGTTGAAGTGCTCGGGCGTCCGGCACGCTCTTCGTCGTTCACATCTTCTCGGCCTTCTGAGAACATTTTGTACCACCGATAAACGTTGCTTCGGTCCAAGGTAGCTTCTCCGTATGCCACAGTCAACATTCGGAATGCATCCGCGCACTTAATTTCGTTTTTCACACAAAATTTGATACAGGTTCTTTGATCCATTTTTTTGAATAGGTAAAAATCGAAGACGATCCAAAACACGTGCAAGCAAAGCAGCTGTCAACAATTAAATGAACATTCAAAATGGCCGAGCTTGTCGGCATAAGTGAGAGACATGAGTACCAACATAACGCCACAAAAAATTCGAAATTCGAATATACGTAACCCGCGAAAATTCAAAATTCGCGATACTTTTTGAACACACCTCGTACCTCTGTATTACTCCTTTTCCTATTAAATTATATTTTATTAAAGACCCTATCAATACATGTAAAATACTGTTGAGATTTTTAATACAAATATTCCATTCAAAAGATATAACTAATTTAAAAATGTTAATCCAAAGAAAATTGTAGCGATCTTAATAACTGGGCCTGCGTCTGGTGAGTTAGCTCAGATTCCAATGATACCCACCGATACCTTTACTGTTTTTATTTTTATATATGCTTTTTTTTCTCCATCTATACATTTATATATAAGCTTAAAATGACAACAGCGATTTAAAAAATTGTTTCAGTACCTCCTTGAAATCAAGAATTTTTCAATACCTGTAGAATATTTTTAAATTTGCTTATGTCGGGCATTCTCCATAAATGATAGCACGAATTTAAAAAGGTTTTAGTTAGATATATATTCGTTGGAAAGTCAAATCTATTTAGTGGTTAGATTGTGGATGTAAGTGTATCAAATAATCTGAAGGGAAGTAATTAAACACTAAGTGAAATAAAACACAACAATATATTAATGAAAAAAAAATCTATACTTTGACTTAGTAGACTTTCCACTGCCACGAGATCAGTATCTACGCGGTTGACACCGCGGGGCATTGCTAGTATAAAATTAAATAGACATAGAAATATTTTTTATATTAAACACAGTGTCAGCGTGTTTGTGAGAATCTTCAGCGATATGGGCATATTTAACGGAACATAATAAAAAGGTTTGATATCAGTATCATATAAAGTTGCTGGCTGGTTTATACGTCATTAATTAAAAAAGAAATCATTTCAAATTTGGCGGGCATTTGTTTGGGAGCACGCACAGACTAGGTAGTGATTGACAAAGGGAGTCTGATTGCAGTACGCTATATCAGAGAAGTTTTAGAAGAAAATGACGTACCGTTTGCCCCATCCGTATCGGTGACGATTTTGTTTTTATGCAGGATAATGCTCGGCCGCATACCGCTCGGGTAACTCAAGCATATCTTAATGATATGAATATCACTGGCGAGATCACCGGATATGAACCCAATAGAGCACGTTTGGGACTTGTTGAAAAGAAAAGTTAAGTCCAGAATTCCAGCTCCTGCCAACGTGGGTGAACTGCGAATCGCCGTAGTTGAGGAATGGCAGAGCCTATCCCAGGAGACCATCGATAACATCATTCTCAGTATTCCAGCACGCGGAGGAAATACGCGATATTAATCACAATTTTTTTATTTAAGATAATTGTCATTTTAATATTAATTTTCACTTTTCCCAGTGACATAAAAAGTTCAAAAATGTACCATTTTTAACAAATAGCCTTTACTCGGAAGATGTGTTCTTAATGTGATCTCATTTTAATTAAAACGAATGAAACTTTAAATAACAAAAGAAATGTAGTAAATAGATTTTAAAATAAAACCATATTTATTTTGACGATGGACTTTTTTGTGTTCCGCTTAATATGCCAGTGTGTGTATATGCCGAATTTCCAGTCTATCGAGCAAATAATATTTATAAAAATTTCGAAATGGGTTCAGGAGTGATCTTAATGCGCTATTACGTATACATACCGAATGATCTGTAATGCACACCAATGATTCATAAATGGTGTAACTAACAGGACTGTGTTTTATATATACTATGACTTTTCACTATTTTAATTATTGTAATGCAATTGTAAAGTATGGCGCGCAGGCTCTACAGGCAGACTTAATTGAGTCTCTACAAATGATATAACAGGGATGTTCAAAAGCTTTCATTTCTTAGCAAAACGGCCTTTCTGGCGCCATGGTGTAAGTGTTCGCTTCTTTAGCAAAGACCTTGGGTTTTATTCCCTGTAATAAATCGCATAGACTGGATAGATGCCGCGGTTGATGATGGTTAACACTCTACCAGCAAAGATGTGCCGCTAGGCATAAAATGGCGTAAGGTATAGAGCTTTGTTGGAACCATAACACGTAAATTACCTTTTACCACGTTAACGCATTTCCAACTTAGACTCAATCATCACATACTATCAAGTGAGATCACATTCTATTTAATACTTCATCATTGAGTTCTTAGTTAATTTGAAATAAATTTATTTTTTGGTCACTTTTCGCCGTGCCAGTACGTTGCCGATTCTTTTGGCAACCGGAGTGATCAGACTCATGAGTTTTTCCACCGCACTTACATTGTCGTTATCGTAAATCATGCACCGAACCGGCATCATTATGGTACATTTGGACTTGTTTTGAGCAATAAAACGCAAAGAGCTGGCGGTTTATTTGATTGAATACTCGAGTATCTTATACAACGTTTAATATAGAAGAGAAAGCTATGTATTATGAATTTGGGAAATGATTTTAATCGAAAAATAAATCCTACTTCTTTTATTTGTTTAATGACTTTCAAATGTGCCAATTGGGCACAAACTATCTCGCCAGTGTCAAGTTTATTGGAGAAGACACGAAGGAAATTGTTCGGTTTATAAGAACATCCGAAGTTTATTTTGATTACCTGTAAATAATTGTAATATATTGTTAAACCACCACCAAATAAAACGGACAATACAACATGAGTAAATATTATGCATATGACTAATAACAAACAATTATTTTATAACTTACTAAATACAAATATACAATTTTTACTACATACGAGACTTAACAAATATTTTACATTTATAGGACGAAGGATTTGTGGGAGGTGAACCTCATAAATGCAGTGGGATAGTTGGGAACAATTGAGAAGGATGTGGGAGACAGAACCTTCGTCTAGGCCACATTCACACAAGGAAAATAAACACATAGTAATGTTTGTATTTATTGTGTTTAAGATGATAAGAATCTAATGTCATGAGAGATTATTTATCTCATATTGGTTTCAAGACAGCACCGTACCGGAGAGCTAATTCTGCTTAAACTTTAATCAGACACAACAGCAGTATTACTGCATGTTTATGACAGGTTAGTTTAATATTTTATCTCACCTGTTTGTTAATAATAAACTAGTTTAAGATGGTGACTTGCTAATCACGTGAGAGATTATTTACCTCTTGTTTGTATACAGTATCGTATCGGAAAGCAAGAGACTATACTCAGCAAGTATAATTTTTTTTATTGCCTGGCTTGTACCCTCGCGGAGTCCCACACTCCCGAACTTGACGAAACTGAAAGATTTAAAATGTGTCCGTTATGAACACAAACTGTTTTAGGTTTTTGATCACAGATCATGTTGTAAATATGAATTCACAGATTCTTTCCCCCCCCCCCCGCCCCAATAAGAGCCACCCAAGACGACAGTGGGCAAATGTTGTTGAACGCTCACGCCTTTCTTCGGTTTTATCTCGGCAACTCGTCCGACGGAGTCGCCACCGTAGTATATTTTAGTCACTCATCCTAGCAGCCATAGGAGTGGAGGTTGGTTGCGGTCCCTCATGAGGACAAAAGCCCCCGGATGCAGCTCGCCAGACGACCATGTCCACTTGTTATGTCTTTTCGGTGTTCAGAAGAAGGGGCGTAGAATATTCAAGCGTTGATTGAAAGAGTCGACAAAGAAAGCTGCTGTTTGCTCGTAAAAGTATGTACTTCGCGGTGCCAAAATAATGTTCGTTGACGAAAGTGAAAGATTTTAACATGCGTCCGTTGTGACCACAGACTGTTTTACGTTTTTTGATCACAGATCATATTGTGAATATGAATTCACAACAATATATATATATTTATTTGTATGTACGATTATATGTATGTATATACAATATTCTGTATATTACGTGTAGTAATTGTATGCCTACTCATTTATACACACCCCTTACCTTTTCTGTCCTTTCTTTGACGGATTCCCTAACAATCGACGATCTCTAATGAGCGATAAAACCGCACAATTGCACACTAAAAGTACCTAATACCGAGTAATTGTACATTTATTTTTAGCGTGGTGTTCAATAAAGCATATTATCTATCTATTTTAGGATGGAAAGAAGCTTATCTATCATTGCGAAAGTAATAAAAAATTATGTATCATTTTATTATATTTATTAACCCGGCAACGATTTCCTTAAACAGTATGATGTTATGGTGAAAAAGTCACCCTTTGATTACTAAGTCAAACTTGATCTGTTGAGTGTTCCAGTGCAAGTTTTCAGATTACACATGCCCCAGGAATTGCTCCCGGAATATGCAGATTTTCTCATGATGTTTTGCTTTATTGAGCGCAGCCACGAATTTAAAAACAAAAAAAACTGAAGCTTTTTGTAGAGAAACATACAGGTGCCTGAATAATGCATGTTACCATTGGGCTATCACGGCAATTTAGTTTTCATTTCCACATTTTGCTAGTTGAATACATATCAACTTATGTTACCCTGTTTTGCCATTTACCCACTCCACTTTTGCAGTGGCAACAGGTTAAGGGACGTAAGTTATTCCAAACAATCAGGTACCCTCAAAAGTACAATTATTATCGATAACTGGAGTATTTATTTCGCCACCAGTGCCCCTGTGTAACGTCACTGAGATATACCGAGATCATAAATAACAGGTGAAGTGCTCTTCACACAACTTATGTTTGAAGAGCGTGCACTATTTGACAGGAGCCAGTGGTGGACAATGTATCGATATTTAAGACTATAGTGATTTGGAACTATAAATTATTAACTAATTCCAGAGGTGCTACGTAAATAATTCTCGATCTCGTGGGAATTTGGAGAAATCAATAACATGAGAGTTTCAAGCCAATCCGACAAATAATATGAGTGAGTTAATAAGAGACGGATCGTTTATCACTAATATTGTAAATAAATATTATAAACTCCGAAATGTAACTCAAAATTTTATGAGCAATCCTTTCATGTTTTGGCTATCAGATTAGAGAATTCGCTCTCGCTGCTTATCAGATTATCGAAATCAATAAACATTTTTACAAATCCAGTAAAAAATAATTTCTTGAAAGCTTATATTTTATATTTAAATTTTATTAGTATATTCTTTTAATATGTATCATACTATCATTATGTTGTGTATACCTTTTAAGTACTCGTGTGTAATTATTCATATGTAAGTTTACGTAAGTTCATCGCCTACCCTCGATTAATAAAGAATATTTCCTTCTGAAATCAACGGTTGCCTGGAAGAAATCGCTACCCTAGCAATAAGGCCGCCATTCACGCAAATTTATATAGTCTACTAGATTAAATTTTTGTATTTTCTGTATGTATAATAAAAATTTGTGTAAAAAAGTGTAATATAAATAAATAAATACATAGATATTAGAACTATTAAAAGAAACCAGTTTAGTATTTATAAAATCCAGCGGTTGGATTCATAGGTTTCAAACTCGAAATCTTTGTATTTTGTATATGTCGGAGAAGGCAAAGTTTCCGTCGAAATCGTCATTGGTGGGGTCCATAATTAAACCTCTAAAAGTGTGAGCGTCGGTGGGTAATGTTGGTGCAATCAAACACTTTATTAATTAGCTTAGATTATAATGACCAATTCGCGATATCAAATTACACAAGCATATTATAAACAGCAATAGTTAGAAACACGCGACAGTTGACCGTTACTGTCGAGAATGCCGCCGGCCTGTGACTCATTGACTCCGTCCCGCGCCGATAGATGGCGCTGGCGTTGCGCAAAATATTTGATTTTGACTTATAATTATAGAAGAAGGGAGGTTTATTAAAAAAGGTTTATTATATTTACATTATACCTTCTATATGTATAGATAACAATGCCTTTCGTATATATAAATGCAATATATAGAACTTAAAAGAAGAGGACATAGAACTTTAAAAACAACCCTGTATATATAAATATATCATAGAAAAATTTTCATGATTTTATTATGATAGTACCTTATTTTAGTGAAAAGAAGACGGCTAATTTGTGATAAAATTTTATAATGTATACATTTTCCATATTGTTATCGAAAAGGATGCACTATACTTATATTGTAAATATTATAATAAATTGTAAAATATTTAGATAATCAGTCAATTACTAATAAATAAACGGAATCGAAACTAAAATTGTTGTAACTTAAGTTACATAAAATAATTATAAGTATTCTTTGCGCTGTGATTCATAATTTATTTATTTATCTTTTTACAAATGGATTTGGAGTTGTTCATGGATATGATTCTTCCACTTTCAAAATGTAAAAGCTATATCATCAATCAAATATAGTATAAAGTTAAACAAAATTAAAATTATTGTCGATATACATAAGTCACTTTACTCTGATAGTAAATGATCGCAACCCTTAAGTGGCGTGTGTAACCCATTGCTGCTTATCTGCTACTGCTTGTTCTTGTCTGTTTACATCTTGAGTGCTTACATGACGTGCTTTACAGGAAAACAAGCTTTCGGGTGTAGATTAAAAAGAAATACATATTTAAATAAATTTATTGATCTACTATCTGATATATTTATTAACTATCAGCCATTGGAAGTCCTTTTGAAATCGGTCGAGCCATTTCAGAGATTAGCCGGAACAAAATATGAAAAAACTGTATTGTCTTTATTAAGCCTCTATATACTAATGTTAAAGCTGTTAATATGAAATTATAAATGTGCACTCCAATTTTTCGTATCAAAAAAAAAACAAATTTTTGTCTGTCTCTGAATCAGCTGAATTGATTTGAACAGGACTTTCACTGGCAGTTAGCTATTGTTTTAAATTTTCAGTCACCTAAATGAACACTTTTTGCCAAATTCCCCGCGAACGAAGTCGCGTGTAAATGCTAGCCGATAATATTAGAATTGATTTTATCATTCGAGTACAAGTGTTTGGAATCGAATCATTGCTATTAGAGAGGCCGATTTTATAGCTCTTACCTATTTGCGTAACGCGAGTAATGCCAAAACGTACAATTGTACTCGAGATACTTGAGTGTTTCAGATACAATGCCCTTTCACACGTTTCGTTTGTTTGTTTGTTCATGGTCTAATCGGATTTAAAATTAATGTCTGGTTATTTTTTTTATTGTTTGATTGTGATCTCATCTACAATTTATGCGGCATTTGAGTAAGAGGTTACTTCTTAATGGCTTCTACACAGCATCATACGAGAAAGTATTTCATAGCTTAGCTGGCGTATTGGTGCAAGCATTCGCTTCGCTCGCCGAGGCGTGTCCCCAAACAAAATAATTGCATTCAGGTACGATGATGTGTAACAAAGCTCTTACAAAGTCTCTTACAAATTCTGCTACAAAGCGCGCTTCTATTTTAGACTGTAATCTGAGTGTATCTATTACCTGCCATCAAGTAAGATCACTGTCACCTACCAGCAAAATAAGTGGCCAGTGGCGTAATTATGGATGGAAATTGAAAATTCTATGGCCCGATCTTTAAACTTTGATTATATAATGGACACTTTTGCTGAACAGGAGCTCGAACAAAAGGTTCTTCTTAATAAATACTTTCTACCTTGACATTAAATTATTATTTTGATTTCATTCAAATGAATGCAGGTTTTCTTAATATGTTGTCCTTTCATCGAAAGGCTAGCGAATGGAAGATGAATGTGAAGTCTCTTGATGAAGGCTTGCTTGGGGACTAGAGCTTATTCCCTCTCATTGAAGAAAAGAGGCCTATGTCCAGCAGTGGAAGGTATATAGGCTGGTGAATTTTAATAAATGTAAATGTATAAACCCATCATGAAAATAAAATTATTATTAGAGTTTGATAACTACTTAAATGTTACTGTAAAAATTAAACTAAGTACGTGACAATATTTGCGGTAGGGCCCCATCAAAATAATTTGCCCCAGATAGTGTAGTCACGCCACTGGGTGAGGCGATACTTTTTAGGGATAGTTTGACGCCCTTGGATACTCTATAGAAACCATTAATAAATAAATTACCAGGTAACTTGGTTAATGCTCTCTGTACCATCATTTATCGTTCACTAAGATAGATCACAATCAACCGTTTTCAGCAATAAAAAACGCGGCAATACAGCTGTTACGTCTGAATGGCATTTAAGTATAAATTCAAATTGTTAGTGATAGGAATTGGTAAATTGGCCGAACGCTCTTGTTAATGGATGCAAATTAGAGCTGAACAATGCGAGACGAGTTGTGTGTGCGCTCGTAGTATACCTTGTTACGTTAAAAGACGTAACTGGGTTATAATTTATCGTATTCTATAAATTTCGCATAACGTGTTTGCTACGTTGTACGCCTTGCCTTTTTATTTGTAATGGCGTAATGGGTTTAAGATTAGGTACACTCGTATAATACAAAAGTAACTTAATGTAAAATGTCTATATATAGAACCAGTAATTATAGCTTAAATAAAGAAATCCATTAAAATGGTTCGGGCTTGTAATACCGACATAATTAAATTACTTGTAAACACATGAGAGTGTACAAAATAAAGGTAAAAGCAATATTTAAAAAATAATCTAAGCACTATAAATCTCTCGCAATAAATACAATTTAAGAATTATTTTAAATGGTACTCGCATAAAAAAAAATCACTTGTATCTATCTCTTTGTTCCTACTAATCTCTGAAACTATTTTGAAGAGACTATTACTGTCTGTATAGCAAATAGTTTATATTATGAGTAGTAACTTAGGCTACTTTACTTTTGGAATGACGCGGAGTAACGCCACGGGTAACAGGTAAGACAATAAAAGATTATTAGAGATATTTAAAATTTATACAGAAATATTACCCTAGGATAGCTCCCAAGACTTACAGGTATTTTCACAACGCTTCTCTTATTTTGTAAAGAATAATAAAAGATACTGGAACAAGATTCAAATATGATACACTATAAATTACTCATATGTCAAACCATACAATAATCATAACTTCACTTTACCTTAGCAACTTATCATTGATCGTAAAATTAATTTTAATGAGAGACATTGACAATATAGAGGGCCATTCATGTTTCTTCTGCTCTTAAAATGTTACGAGGACTACCTACTTATTACCACTCGTCGTCTCTAATATCGTGGGAGACTCGTATCAATGCATCTTTGTCCACCACTTGAAGAATATAATACAGCTCCTTCAAACTAATTAATCCTTGTAACTTTATATGTTTCCTTATAATGTCAAGAATGTAAAGAAAAATATAATAAGGTATCTATGAATAATATTCATAGTATTATTACCGATGTATTTGACGATGAAGTACTTGATGTTTCAAATACAATATAACGTCATTTTTAGAATGGGTTTGAAAAAAATTTTTATTCTGTTATATAATAGTTTTTGATTGTTATCGGTAAAAGGGCTGGAGGTCACGATATGTAAGCGATACTATGAATTTAGGCAAAATTTTACGATTCATACGTCACGGCTCTTAATAGCCCAAGCGGAGTCAAGTGATTGTTTATAGGGAGGCAAATCTGTGTGCACAGTGATCCATCAAGCGGTTTTGTACACTTCGAGAGCTGGCTTCCATAAGTTATTCGGTAGGAATACCGAATAATTGTTAAAATGGCTTCAGAGTTTATAAGGTTTTGATAGTTCCTAAATAACAAAAAGTATTTTTCCTCATATGCCTTTCTCTCGAATAACTTTTATCATAAACATTTAATAATCAATAATAATAATAATAGCGCCGAATCCAACTCGGTTGGGCAGCGTTCGGGAAACTACGGCAGATATTTTCGTCCGATACCCCTCGGTGCCAGAAGACAAAGCTCTTCAAGCAGTGCGTGTTGCTAATGATGACCTACGACTCCGAAACGTGGTCGCTGACTATGGGCCTCATACGAAAGCTCAGAGTCGCTCGGCGTGCGCTGGAGAAGGCTATGCTCTGAGTTTCTCTACGTGATCAAATCAGAAGTGAGGAGACCTGTAGCGGAACCAAAGTCACCGACATAGTCCTACGAATCACGTACCTGGATTGGCATTGGGCGGGGCACATAGTCCGACGTACCGATGGATGTTGGCGCCCAAATGCGCTGGAGTGACAACCCCGCACCGGACGGCGCAATGTTGGGAGACCCCCCATAAGGTGGACCGACGACATCAAGAGGGTCGCCGGTAGCCGCTGGAGCCAGGCGGCGCAAGATCGTGCTTTGTGGACATCATTACGTGAGACCTATGTCCAGCAGTGGAAATCCATCGGTTGAAGCGACGACGACGACAAATAATAGCTTAAAGATTCAACTTTTTATGAAGATGATGAGGGTTTTGGTAGAGTACGATGTCTTTGGTACAGTCTCGAAACCTAAAATTAGATTACGAAATAATAGTAAGTACTGTATTAAAGGAAGCCTCTACAGCTGTCTACCTAAAGAAATATATTTTGAAACAATTTTTGTTGTACTTAATATTACGGAAAATAAGTTGATTGAATGCGTATTTGTTTCCATTTACTCGAGACAGTTTAAATAACTAATAATATTGTCCTTAAATAAATGGCTATACTTACTACATTAAGCTTATGCTGAATTTTTGGTATAAAATATTGCATAAGAACTAGTTTTGGGAGAATACAGGTAATTTTTTCTCGTACCTATATTGTTATGACACAGGTCAGGAAAAAAGTCAACGAATTACTAAACCTAGAAGTTGTCCCACTATGCATTGTAAAGGGTATGCTATCTCTTAGACTATATTTCTATGAAGTTTGTTGATTTGGGTCCCACTTTATTTTGCAATACAACACTTTAATGTGCTTACTCTCAGTTTATCTGTTTTAAATGTTGTTTTCTTTACTTTCGCGATATTTAATGCAAAATCATATTTCTTATTATGCCAGACGACCTGGGAAACGTTGTTTTGCCCTATCAATTATTAAATCGTGATTAAAAATGGGATGGGGGTAGAAGGGTGATAAATTCTTTACTATTCTCATACTCACCAAATTTTTGTGATTGTTTCCTAAGACGTTCATTTATTATTTATGGTGTGAAAAATCATAATATGAAGGGTACCTATTTAAATTGATAAATATTAATACTGTATCCGTTAGTATACATATTCAATACCGCATTGTATGTAAACGCTTTTTTTGAGATAAATTTTTGTAAACCTATAAAATAGGATTCCATTATTCATTGTACTTTTATACCTTGAAGCGATTGCGACATTTCTAATAGTATTCAGTTATACAGCAAAAAAGCGATTTACACAATTTTAATAGGAGAAATAAAAGCAAACCTGTAATGCCGTATTTCAGAGTGGAAAAGGTTTGGAAATCATTTATCGGGTTGACCATACGCATTTTTAGCTAGATACCACAATCAGTTTTGGATTTGCCTTTACATAATTTTAAGAAATATGCCAAAAGTATTCTTTTACAAAAGGTATATTATGATGTTGAACATTATTTAAGCGATAAGAATTTTTGGAATCGATTCCAGTTTCACACAGTCTCAAAATATTATACATTATAACTTACAATACTATA
Organism: Elymnias hypermnestra; assembly: GCA_015832385.1. NCBI lineage: Eukaryota > Metazoa > Arthropoda > Insecta > Lepidoptera > Nymphalidae > Elymnias > Elymnias hypermnestra. The sequence continues at coordinate 6,043,646 of JACTOM010000330.1, forward strand.
TTTAAATTTATTATCAACGGACAGACTACTGACGATTCAAAAGTGCTCTTTGAGCTTACTTGATTAAGGAATATAATGATTATCTTTACATTTACGCCATTCTATATAAAGTCCAGACAAATTATGTACGTCAATCTTCGTTAGGAACAACTCCATCTAATCGTGATAATCATACGAAAATTCTTTCTGTGATTTTTTAGTTTATCGCTCACAGATAAACATTTATTTTATAATACGAGTATGTAAGGATTGGGATGGTACCATCCCAATGCAATAAACAGTTCTAAACTCTATCTTCTTATTACTATAATTATGTAATAATAGTTTATGATTATCTTAAAATAACAATTATGAACTCTTTCGAACATCGCCCTCACGTGCCGGCCGCCTGTTTGTTTTACTCAATTTTAGTATCGTGTTACAGAGCTTATGAAAAAATCCGCGCGACACAAAAGACAGTGGCTCCCAAACTGTAATTAAGTCATTAAAATATAGATCTTCGATGTATCAGGGAAGTACACCCTTTACAAAATAAAGGCTGTGGCGTAGGCTGCATAAAGACCTTTAAGGGTAATTGTATACGTTTCTATAACAATCTCTCAGAAGAATTTACAAATATGTCACTTTATAAATTTAAATCGTTTATTAAAAGAAAACTGATTCAGTATTATAATTATGCCGGAATACTGCCGGTACTCAGCTCTCGAAATTGTTGACGAGTACACATACCATACATATAGTCCAGCTAGGTAGATCCAATTTCGAGAAGGAGGTCAACCGCCGAATCCAACTTGGTTGGGCTGCGTTCGGGAAGTTACGCCAGATATTTTCATCTGATAACCTGAGGGTTATCAGTGCCTAAAGACCAAAGTCTTCGAACAGTGCGTGTTGCCAGTGATGACCTACGGTTCTGAGACATGGTCGCTGACTATGGGCCTCATGCGGAAGCTCAGAGTCACTCAGCGTGCGATGGAGAGGGCTATGCTCGGAGTTTCTCTACGTGATCGAATCAAAAATGAAGAGATCCGTAGTAGAACCAGAGTCACCGACATAGTCCTGCGAATCGCGAACCTGAAGTGGCAATGGGCGGGGCACATAGTCCGAAGGACCGATGGACGTTGGGGGCCAAAGGTGCTGGAGTGGCGATCCCGCACCGGACGGCGCAGTGTAGGGAGACCCCCCACAAGGTGGACCGACGATATAAGGAGGGTTGCCGGTAGCCGCTGGAGTCAGGCGGCGCAAGATCGGGCCTTGTGGGCATCATTTCGTGAGACCTATGTCCAGCAGTGGACGTCCATCGGTTGAAGCGACGACGGCGACGACGACTGCCGGTACCGGTAAGTATATAAAGAATGGATAAAACCGAAATATTTTTAAATTTACTGCACGTTCATAATTTGTTTTTATATTTCTGACAGGCTAGCGCTTGACTCTGATCACTCCTCATGGTAAATGTTGATACAATCTATGATGGAAGCGTGCTAATCTATTAGAGCCAATATACCTCTTATGGTTTCTACACAGCATCGTACTGAAAAAAAAATAAACAAAAGTGCATGTGTACAAAGCATACACATCAGAAGTGAAACTAATTTTTAAGCCTTGTTTATATGTATACAAATCTCAAACTTAGATTTCCGCTTCTTAGAAGGAGGAAAAAATGAAGGTATGTTAGGAATTGAATGAATTTAATGATCATCAAAATATTAATACGAATAATTATTGAAATCTCAAATTAAGTATTGTGTACCACGTGTTTTTAGAAAAGAGAATTTATGAAATACTTTAATGTTATATTTTTTGAAAAACACCATATTAAATTATTCAATGACGACTGGCAACTTAAAATGCCGCATGTTGTTTATAAATATTTGAACTACCTAACCTTCAAACGAATTAGCATAACAACGCTGCACATCTTCGTGATGCTAGTCACGCGTTTCATCCGTAAAAATTTTTACCCTCATACAGAAGTTTCACTTCATAAATATCTTTCCTTGGTGATAACTAATAGTTCAGACTCAGACAAAATAAAAAATACTATTACCTAAACTTGCTCAAACAGAGATCGAACCCGGAACCTCTGCTAGCAAGGCGAGTATTCGCATCACTATGTAAAAAGAAATAATTGATAAGCAAGTATGTAATGTTTCATAAGTTCTTTAAAAGTTTACTTCAATGCAGGATTCTTGATATTTCTTATAATATATTAAATTGCAGCGACTACGTCTAAGAACCGTATGTCATCACTGTCAGACGTGGTCGCTGACTATGGACCTCATGCGGAAGCTCAGAGTCACTGAGCGTACGATGTAGAGGGTAATGCTCGGAGTTTCTCTAGATGATCGAATCAAAAATGAGGAGATCCGTAGCAGAACCAGAGTCACCGACATAGTTCTACGAATCGTGAACTTGAAGTGGCAATGGGCGGGGCACATAGTCCGAAGGACCGATGGACGTTGGGGTCGTAAGGTGCTGGAGTGGCGACCCTGCACCAGTCGACGCAGTGTAGGCAGGGTGGACCAATGACATAAAGAGGGTCGCTGGTAGCCGCTGGAGCCAGGCGGCACAAGATCGGGCCTTGTGGACGTCATTACTTGAGACCTACGTCCAGCAGTAGATGTCATTGGTTGTAGTGACGACGACGACTCAATTGCAAGAAGTTTTATTCACGTAGATTTATATATTAACAAGTTTTGGAATGCTAGGCGTAACTAATGTGCGCGGTGCGACGAGCGCTATTAACTAATAGTTGTGCGCCGGATGCTTTTTGTAAATATTACCGTGCTTTCGACGGAGCTAAAGAACTTCATGGAGTTGCTTTACATTAAATATTTTAATTAAGCTTTGTCATTATATATAAATAAAATACATTAATTGCTTCTACCTATGTCCGTTATAGACTTTGAAACAATCTAACGTAAATGGCTCAAATCGGTTTCAATAGAAATGTAATAATTTACAGGCTAATTTAATTTTATTAACCGACTTCAAAATAGGTTATTCGTCTGTGTGTGTCTTTTTTATGTTTTTTTACCTCATATCGTTCGACTTGATGATTCTTTTTTATATGAAAGGTGATTTGTAAGGTCCCATTTTTTTTAGTCCAGTTCCGATGATGGCATCCATGAGAAATCCGCATAAACCTCTAATTCGCATTACGACGATTCGTTTTTATTTGAAAGGATATACTTCATGGGTTGTTTAATGATTAGATAGGTTTTGATCATGGGATCCATGACAATGCAATGGAACTCTTCGATTCTTTCGAGCAAATTAACGATACTCGGCAGAATCTTTTATAGGCTATCTGGATATTTAAGTCACCTACCGTAACTTCGGTATGATGAATTGATTGTCTTCGGTATGATAGTTAAATATCATGATCCATGGAACTCCTCAACGGATTATAGTAAGGGTGCGATTTATGGCAGATTATATAACTGTCTGTAATCAAATAACAATGAGCTTACGTTTGTTGCTGTAATATTTATAAGGTGTATTATATGTGAAGCGGTGGTAGCCGATTGGGGGTGGGGGTAACTTTTGCATATTAATGATAAGCTCGATTACCATATAAAAGACTGATGATATCGGGGTGGCAAAATAACCGACCCGTAACGTATAAGGTTACGGGTTCGATCCCGGGTGAGGCGGTACCAATATAAAGTTGTTTCATTCAAACTGTGCTGTCTCATCTGAGCAACACGTTTTTCAGGTCACCTTAAATTCACTAAAAATCAAAAAATAAATAAAAATTTTGACACTAAAAGAACTGCCTTCAAAACAAACTGACAAATTTATTAATGTGCTCTAAAAATTAAAATATAATTGCGTATTCTTTTTTTAGAGTTCTTCGTATTCTTATATTTGGAGTCGGTGTCAGCCAAACCTACATATACAGCTATGGGTTGTAACTATATTGTTATAGATATGCGCGGTGTCGGAGCTGCCAAGTGGAGACGCGGGACACACCTATCTCGGCTGACGCCGACTCCGAATATAAGATTACGAAGAACTCTAAAAAAAATACGCAACTATTTTTCACTTTTTAGAGCACATTAAATTTGTAAGTTGGTTTTGAAGGCGCTTCTTTTTTGTAAAAATTTTTATTTATTTCAAATTTAATGGCGAGGCCTTCTTACACGGATTTTATAAGAGAAGACTCGATAAATAAATTTAATTCATTTCAATGCAAAGATTGTTCTTCTTGAAAACTATTTGAGATTGTCTTACCATTTACATCATTAAGTACGAATTTCGCCATTATCCTATGCGATCAAGAATTACGGGGGTGACACCGCGTAAGGTCGAGCGGATATGTATTGCTTCTAGGGTTCTGATGATACATATAATAATAATTTATTAAGTTATTTAATAACAGTTTTATTTAAATTATTTTTCGGTGATAAGCAGTTGTATTCGATAAATATTCCCGGGCTTTAATTGCGGTCTCGCTGGCGTAATTTGGTTAATATTAACTTCTCTAGTACTGGCCCGGCGAAGGAATTGGTTTTCTAGCTTTTCTAGGTCCAGTACTGGTGGGTGTCTAGTTACCATTCTATTAGCACAGATGCCTTATAGCGTTTATGTTTTAGTATGTTTTTAGAAAGAGGTAAATTGCCACTTAAATAATCAAAAACTTACCAACGGGTAAGATGACAAACAAGTGCTCATCTGTTAGCAATAAATATACCTGCGGTTTTATTAGTATTAGCTAATAAACTAGCAGTAATAGTAAAGTCTACATAAAAAATAAAGATTGCCTGGGATAAATGACTCAATATTTTGTAAATAATTAAAAAAAAACGTATTCAAAATTAAGATGACCCCGAGAGAATATTTTAGTTATAAATGCGTCTCCAAGGCTTTCAACTTCCGCTTTCCAAGCGCCAATAAATTAATTAGAATCGCGTTAAAGACGTCAATCGCTTGTCTATAAATCGTTTCCATCATACAGCATCCTTGTTATGATGCATTGCTTGTCATGCCGTTTTGATCTTTATGGTCTACTGAAATGGTTTTAGGATTAGAAAATTCGGCACACCGTTTACGCGGCACACTAAAAATTAATGTAAACAAGGCGTGTTATTTTAGAAGTTTTTAAATTATAAATGGGCTTCATTGAGGACGGTGCGTTCAATGAAATTGAAAAAAAAGGCAAAAATAGTGTTAATAGTCTCACGGAACCATTTTATGGGGTATTAGACTGAGGAAGTGCCTTCACAACCTTTTTATCTGGACTTTTTACGACGAAGGAGGTTTTATATCTATAATTACGCGTTTTTACTTTAGAGCAATGTGTAGAGCTTGAGGAAGTATTACTGGTATTATCGCTTTTGAGAATTATTTCTTATATGAGTATGTACGTTACGATATAACCCCGCACAAGACCTTATCTAACATTTTTTAAGATCTTAGAACTACCATAACCTATTAGATGTTGTGACATGTATACCACATTACCTTTTACTTGTCAGTTTTTTTTTATGAATTATCCATTCAAAATAACCAATACGACTTAACAACTTAACTTAATTTTGCACATAACCTTTTATTGGAAAATCTGATTTTCCATACCCAAATAATGAGCTGAAAACCAGATGCGCAAACGCGGAATTATAAGTTGCTATAATAAATAAAGTAACTGTAAAAGTTTTTCCATCCTAAAATCAGTAAATCCCGATTCAGCTGGAAATTCAATTTTATTCAAAATTATTTAAAACAGCGAGAAAGTAAAAGCACCGTACAAATGATTACTCAATCTTCTTAAAGGAGAACGGGCAATTTGTTGCATGTAAAGTGCACGTGTAAGAAAATTGTAAAATGTAGTTGTTTAAAGTTTTAACAGCCCTACGGTTTGCGGAATAACGTCTGTTGTTTTATTATTCATTAAACTTTACAACGCCTCTGTAAGTTTTGTAAAAGTATTCCACATAGTGTGAATTATTTCACGATTTTATTCTGTCCATGTATTAATTTGTTGCTACTTCTTATCTAACGTTAATGCTTTGACAATTTGAGAATGACTTAGCCCCTCTTCTCTTTACTGCTACATATATGTATATACATTCTCCCATTGCAAACGCTTTAATGAATTTGTACTAAACTATATATATGTCGTAGAATAAGAGAGAAGGAAGCATAAAGCATAGGGGCGTAGGGTTCCCCATCGATATCGTCATTAATGGCATCCATATTTTCCATACTGTGGGCGTTTGTTGGGTAATGTTGGTGCAATCAAACACTTTACTATTTAACTCAGGTTATAATCTTCATCAATTTACACAAACTCACAAACTTAATAATAATAGCTAGGAACGCAACAGTTTCAAAAGTCGAAGGCACCGGCGGCCCGTCACCCGAGAACTGCTGAAAGACACGCGCCGAACTGCCACTTGATGACTCTGCCCCACGCCGATAGACAGAGGGCGCCAGCGTTCCACGGACAAGTGATCCACAGACTAATGCACAGTTCCATTTTATCTAGAAAGTAAGTGAGGTGTTTGTAGCCTGCTAGACCATATTGTAGTATCATAGTAGGTATAAGTTCCAAATTTGCTCTATTATTATTTCCTTTTATAAGTATGGATAATGAAATTAACGAAATAAAACAAAAATTTGCATTTACAAAAAAAAAACCCAATGTTAATCGATGAGAACCAGCACTGAGGATTCATAACAAATGTGCAATCGTAAACACGATGATGGGAAGCAAGTCATTACAACGGCAATCAAAGCAATTACGATTATTATTGCTTATGATTATCATGTGTAATTCCTGAATAAACAATGATCAATACGAACAAGCGTTTAAAATGTTAACTAAAACATTTTATTGTTAACTGGCTTCTTTCTTAATCAATTCCAACTATTGGATCACACTCAACCAGGGTAATGTTAAAAATACCTTTTTTATCATCCATTCAAATTCAAATACTTGTTACAACCTATCCAGAGAAATTAATAAAAATTACCTTTACTTGATTCAGAAGGCTCTTTTGGATTGTCATTTGTCCGTCTGTTAGTAACAAATTTGCAACTACGTTTTACAGCGAAGAAACCAGCAAGGAACTCTAATACATAGCTTTTTAATAAGTTTACTTTTTTATATATTGAACTTTTAAGTTGCCCTCTAACACGGTAGGAGACTTTGCACATCTAAATATCGCGTAATTACATCTTCATGTTTTAGTTTTAACAGTAACGTTTTATGCTAAATTACTTATTTCTATTTACAATACCATACAATACAATACAAAACTCTCTATTGCACACCCAATACATAAAAAAAACAATACGGTAAAGATATAATCATATACATTATGGGGTACAAATGGCGACCTTATCGCTGACATAGCGATCTCTTGCAGGCAACCGAAAATGCTAAGAAGGACACATACAAAAGAAGCAGAGAAAGGTGTACTTAATCTGTTTATAACTAATAATAATAACACTCATAAGAATTAATAAAAACCGAATCAAATAATCAATTTTTGGACAGGAAGAAGTTTGTTACCATATTTTTAAATAAATTATTGGACTGAGCATATTTTACATTGATCAGCAGTGAATTCCAAAGACGAGCAGCTGGAACAGAGAAAAATTTTGAAAAAAAAAGAAGTAGAGTGAGAAGGAATTTTTAATACTAAGTTTTCTTGCGAGCGGAGTAGTCGATTATGAGACTCGTCAAGGAACTCAAAGCGTTCCCTCAGATATACAGGCGCTTTAGGATCAAACAGCACACAGAAGAGAAGAGAAAGAAGCGTATTTCGGCGAAGGCGAATTGGGAGCCACTTGAATTTAATGCGGAAGTCGGAAATATGATCATATTTGCGGAGATCAAATATGAATCTTATACATAAATTTTTAAGTCTCTCAAGAGTATTTAATAATTGCTGCTCGGTGAGATCAAGAAAATAAGTGTCAGCATAATCAAGGACTGGTACCAAGAGAGTATGTACTAGAGCAACTTTAGTTGGAATAGGCAGTAGATTACGTAAACGCCGTAGGGAACCGGTAGTTGCAAATATTTTCTTGCGTAATTCACTTATCTTGGGCGTACACGAAAGTGGATTATTGATCTATTATAGTTTACAGCTGGGAGCTCGGTTAAGTTAAGGCGACAAATTAGTTTGGGGCTACCTATTATAATAGCCTGACTATTAGCAAGATTTGATTTTAAACCATACAAATTAGTCCATCTTGAAATGACGATCTCCTTTCATCTGAAGGTCTTCATTAATCTTTTGTATGCCATGATTGAAATCTGCGAGTTTTGTTGGGTGGTAAATTTGGAGGTCATCTGCTTAAAGATGGTGGGGGAAGATATATAATATTCTACTATTTACCTCTAAAAATGTCTAATTCAATTTGCAACATTTTCCTTTGTGCATCATATTTTGGGCAGTTAAGCAACCGATGTTCTATGGTTTTGTAGTCATTGAAGTTACAAATACATTCGTATGTGTTCTTGCAATTAAATAGCTGGAGAAACCACCGTGTCCGGTAAAGGCTTGGATTAAGTGTGGGGTAAGGTTTATTTTACCTATTGTTTTATATTTTACATTGTGCGACATTCTACAAGTTCAAACACTATAATAGTCTTGACATAACTAATTAAATAGGAACCGAATAATTGCAATTTTGTTTTTAAATATTTCATTAATGAACTGCTTATTGACCAATCCTCACTACTTCTACCCCTTTAAACAAAAAAAGGTCGCCTGAAAAAGCAAATTAGTAAGGGATTTGCCACGCCACTTAACTAATAGGCAAAACAGTTTAAAAGGAGTCGCGACGTTAAAAAAATTATCCCATATTTACGCAACAATCAACCCCTACTAGTAGAATCAAAGTTTGAAACATTAATTAAATTTTTAGGGATGAAACGTGTGATTAGCGTCACGAATATGAGCAACCTATTTAATACTAATACGTTTGAAGGTTAGGTAGTTTTAATATTTACAAATAACAAGTGACATTTTAATTTGTCACTCGTCATTTAATAATAATATACTATTTTTCATAAAATATATAGTAAAAGTATTTTATTCATTCTCTTTTCTAAATTTTAAACTGTAAACAATATTTCATTAATCATTTTTAATATTGACAAAGAACACGTGGTGTTTATATTTACAATCGTCATTTGAGATTTCAATAAATTATTTGTATTAATTTTTGACATTTTTAATACTTTAATGGCAATTAAATTCATTAAATTCCTAACAGGTCTTCCTTTTTCCCTCCCTCTAAGTCTTAGAAATTTAAAGCTTTACTTCTCACATGTGTACATTGTACGCACGCATTTTTAATTTTTTCTGTTTAACTATTCTCGAACTTTATGTATAATAAAATTGTAATAACATGAATAGATAAATTAACTATTAATGAATTAACCCAAATGGTAATACGGTATGAGCCATTTTGTGATGCGATGGGACTTTCGCTGGCAGATAGCAGATTCGCTTGTCAGCTGATTATGAGACGATAAAAACTGACTACATAAGCGTGGAGTGTCATGATAAAAATCGTCGTCTTTTTAAATTAGTAAGTAAAATGTCACTAGGGGTAGAATAATAAGAGTTCTGTATGTGTATGGATCAGACCAAGCATGAGGTGGGCAGACGAGCTGATAATAACTTGTCCCTGTTGGCCGCAAATAGCTTGAAAGAGAGACACGTGGAATTCTTTAGAGGAGGCCTTCACCTTCACTAAAAACCGTTTTTCTATAAATAAGGAAATTACGTGTAAACATCGTTAAATAATGTTTGTAATCGAACTTGTAAAAATAAAATGCATGCATGAAATAAAAGGTTTATTATTATGAGAATGGATGACATAATAAATAGAGCCACTTCACAGACCTCACAGATTTGTTTGAATATAAAACAATTTCGCAAATGCACAAATAGTAGGGGCATAGACAGACGTCGACCACCCCGCCGTGTCGCCTGGCGGTCACTTCACAACGCCCAAATTGTCTAAGGGCTGTTTGCTGGTGGTCTGATTGATTCTAAATTGTCTGAGAAATTGGCGACGAGAGTCATTGAAAAGTAACTTAGTAAATCAGGTCAGAGTTACTATCTATAATACTTGTACAAAGAAGGGGCCAAGCGACAAAGCCAGTATTGGAAAGAGAATTAAAAGTGTAGGCGCTATTTTTGTAAAACATTTAATTATACGTATTAAATTAACATTTTATTAGTGGAGATATGAAATTTAGTTGTGGGATCCGGATCGAATATTGTAAACTACGAATAAACGAAACGAAATAAACTATTTTTGGATCCACCGGAAGTTACGATAAAAAAGTTAAAACTACGTGCGTACAAAGTACACATGTCAGAAGTGAAACTTCTTTGGCAAACGAATTTTTAAGTCTTTTTTAAATTTATTAATATCTAAAGCTTTAAATTTCCGAGAATAAGTGAAAGGGGAAAGAGGAAGACACGTTAGGAATTGGATGAAGTGTCGAAAATTAATACAAATATATTATTGAAATCTGAAATGACGAATTTTAAATAAAAACTCCACGTGTTTTTTTATACATTAGAATTATGTTTATTTTATATTTTATGAAAAACAATATATTAAATTATGAAATGACGAGTGGCAAATTAAAATGCCACATGTTATTTGTAAATATTAAAACTACCTAACCTTCAAACGAATTAGCATTAAAAACGCGTTGATCATGCGTTTCATCCGTAATAAATTTACCCTCATGCCTAAAGATGTTTCACTTCAAAATTGATCAAGATCGGTTCAGATTTTAGTCACATTAATTTTTATGGCAAATTTATATATAAAGACTTCATTTTGCATTCGCCATCATGGAGAAACGTTTTATTAAAAAGTTTTGGAGAGATGTTTGGTAAAGCAATGTGCTATGTGTATTAAAGTTGAATTTTATAAGTAGGGGACAACATATTTTATAGATAGATAACGAAACAGATAAAGAATTAAAGGATACATGATCGTCATGATGTGAGCTTATTATAGGACAATATTTGAAGTCATGAGTGCAAGAACATTGACATACATTGACCAAGGTACCATTTCCTAATACATAAAGTATTAACGGAAATGTTTACACTTAACCTGCTATACAAATTTTCTGCAATGTAAATTAAAAAAAAAATATGTTAAAATGTGCAAGTAGAGAGTAAAAAGTAGAGTTTCACTTTCTTGCCAGCTTTTTCTCAGTAGAATCAACTTTTCGAATCGGTGGTAGAATTTTTACTAAGAGACGATTCAGAATGGCTTATTGAGCCTACTTTCAAAAAAAAAGTTAAAAGTGCGTGCGTACAAAGTACACATGTCGGAGGTGAAGCTTCTTTAGCAAACTAATTTTTAAGTCTTGTTTATATTTATACAAATCCAAATATTTCCGAGAATTAGAGGGAGGGAAAAAGGAATATATGTTAGGAATTTAATTGTCATTGAAATCTCAAATGACGAATTGTAAATAAAAATGCCACGTATTTTTTGACAATATAAGAAATCACAAATTAAATTTTGTTTTTAAATTTAACATTTAGAAAATATAATTTTTTAATATTTTTATTTTCTAATTTATGAAAAATAGTATATTAAATTATTAAATGACGAGTGGCAAATTCAAATGCCACATAGTATTTGTAAATATTAAAACTACCTAACCTGCAAACGAAATAGCATAAAAAACGCTACAAATCTTCGTGAACCCAATCACGCGTTTTATCCGTAAAAATTTTATCCTCATGAGCCTAAAGAAGTTTCACTTCAAAAGTATTGCTTTTATTGTAATATACTCGTATATGGCCCAAAAAGATAAAACAACGGATAGGGTAACAGTATATACTATGTTAAACTGTATACGCGTCTTACGTCTATATTAAGACTTCACAGCAGCATTCATCTATGCCTAAGCCGATTCTCTCTACCGCTGTTAACCCATTCGTAGTGACGAGTATTTGTTTACCTGACGACATTTCCGCCGCACGTGCTGCGTAATTTGATGCACTAAATGTTAATGCAGTCCCAGTTAATTCGTGTTAGGGTTGAGCATACAAGTTTATTACACCGCACAACAAAGATTTTGACTTTAATTTATTAAATTTTATATAGTTTATACGATAAGTACAGGAAATAAAAGCATTGTGTGGTGTTATGGAAGCACGAAACAATAGATTCTTTTAAATCTATTATATAGATCTTTTAAAATATATTCTAATTATAGTCCTTTTTAGGCTCTAGATTGTCGCTCTACCAAATTTCAATAAATTTCGTAAAATCCGTTCTTAGCTGACCTCTACTCGGCAAAAGGAATATTCCTACCAAATTTTAAGCCTCCACGCCTTATGGTTCCAGAGATATCGTGATGAGTCAATAGCTAACACCAACGCAACCCCCCTTGTTGGCAAAAATTCGCCAAATCCGTTTTTACCTGACCTATACTCGGCAAAAGGATTATTCCTACGAAATTTCAAGCCTCTACGCCTTATGGTTCCAGAGATATCGTGATAAGTCAATAGTTAACACCACCGCAATCCCCCTTGCTGGTGGAATTTCGTAAAATCCGTACTTAGCTGACCTTTACTCGGTAAAAGGAATATTCCTACCAAATTTTAAGCCTCTACGCCTTATGGTTCCAGAGATATCGTGATGAGTCAATAGTTAACAGCACCGCAACCCCCCTTGCTGGTGGAATTTCGTAAAATCCGTACTTAGCTG
>JACTOM010000330.1:6057383-6145722 GCA_015832385.1 Elymnias hypermnestra
CCTACCTATAAGACATACCGTCAAAAAAAAAATTAAAAGTGAGTGCATACTAAGTCCACATGTCAGAAGTGAAACTTCTTTGGCAATCTAATTTTTAAGTCTTTTTTTTATTTAACAAATCTAAAACTTTACATTTCCGAGAATTAGAGGGAGGGGAAAAGGAAGATATGTTAGGAATTTAATTGACCGTAAAATGTTAAAAGTGTCGGAAATTAATACAAATAATTTATTGAAATGTCAAATGACGAATGACAAATTAATATGCCACATGTTATTTGTAAATATTAAAACTACCTTACCTTTCCCACGCTGCAAATCTTTGTGACGCTAATCGCGCGTTACATCCGTAAAAATTTTACCTTCATGTGCCTAAAGAAGTTTCACTTCTTAATATTGCGTTGCGTTACGATCCTTTATCCATTAAGAAATAAATTACCTCTAACCAGGTTAGCGTTACCTATCACAATCAGGTTGTATCATCACTAACCATCAGAAAATTTAATGGTAGATACCGTAAAGTTATAAGCTTTGAATGCCAAAATACCCTGAGGAGTTTGAATAGAGCACTTAGAGCATTTGCCTAGTTTTACGATCACAATTTTCGTAAACATAAGTGCCTAGTCTTTTAAGCAAAAAGTAAACTAGCTCAGAATAAATAAGTCAGATAGTTTCAAAGTTTTTTAATGCCGCAAAGGCCATTTTTGCTCAGTTTGTTCCACCAGTGAATAAAGATAACAGAAGGTCTTATGTACTTAAGTTAATACTTGAAAACTTCTTCAACTAAAATACGTTAGATGTAAGAACGTTCAGATGATCCGTAATTGGACGTCCTTAAGTCGGGGAAAATGAAGAATATTCGTCAAATCACCGCCTTGAAAATTGTATAGACCATGAAAGCTAAGAAAGGTAGAGAAAGCTTTCTTATAAATATTCACACTTACATATTAATTTTTAAATATCATGCAGTCATCATATATGCATTCTGATAAATAAATGTCGACTTTTTATTTTTATAGTATGAAATGTAGCTACACTTCGTTCAAGATGCAAACTATCTAATAATTCTGAAAACAAACCACTGACACGTATTAATGAAATATTTCAGTCTTTTTTACATACTGGTTGAAAAAATTAACTAAAAGACGAGCTCATATATTTTCAATATAAATTATTTTCGCTAGTTTTGAAATCAATATGTAAATATAATATTATTTATTTCCAATTTATAGTCACTTATTCTTATTTCCAGCGCAATATTCCGGTTATATGCGAACTATATACTTCTGTTTATCCACTTCTAGTCTAGTAATTGCATTTCAACTACACTCTTTAGTACATCATATTTTATTAAGATTTGATTTAAATAATAACACTGGTCTCTAATGAAGTCCTCCTTAAAAAAAAATTATGACATAAATATGAAGATTCAAATGTTCTGAATCTATCCCCGTTGGCCGATTTTTCCATCACGTCTAGGTTTTTTTTCCATCATCAGTGACGCAAAATTGAAGGAAGGAATTTTTGTAGGTTCGCAGATACGTGAGATAATGAAAGATGAAGCTTTTGATTAGAAGTTGAGCAAAGCAGAAAAAAGAGCTTGGGTGGCTTCTGTGGAAGTTTGTCATAATTTTCTTGAGAATACAAAAAGTGAGAACTACCGACAAATCATTCGAGAGCTTCTTTCTGCTTATAAAGATTTAGGATGCAATATGTCACTCAAGATTCATTTTTTGTACTCTCATTTAGATTTATTTCCTGAAAATCTTGGAGCCATATCATATGAGCATGGTGAAAGGTTTCATCAGGATATAATGCATATTGAATAATACTACAACGGGAAATGGTCAGCAGCAATGCTTGCTGATTTCTGTTGGTCAATTCGCCGAGAAACTGCAATAGAAACAATGAAAAGGAAAAAAACTACAAAATAACAAATTTTCTCACCATATAATGAGATAGTTGACCGATATAATTTGTTCATTTTGTGACTATAATTTAGGATTTTTCAATGTAAAACTTAGACTGTAATATTTATTTATTTCGTTATAATAATTTATGTTTTAATAATATTGTTTATTAATTAAATAAATATTATATTGGAAATCTATGTGTGGTACTTAATTGTATGTCAGATTCCGTGTTCAGAGCACAAAATATGAAGAATTCAGGCATGAAAACAAGAGATTAAAATTATTTTTTTTGCACAACCAGTGTAATTAGTCATCAGTGATGTCAGTTTCCTTTCTCATTAGAGTATTTAATACACTAAATAAATATTTTACTTAATGTGATCGCAGAATTTCTAAATTAAATTTTGTGCTCTTACAATAATTTGACTTATATCGCGTATACTGTTAAACAAAAACTAAACGTGTTTTATTATGAAATAATGCTTGATATAGAGAGTATAAATATTTATTTCCAAAAGTCCGCTTCCATATTTACTCTGCATTTACAGATTATCATATGAATACACCGTACGGGCGACATTATGAAAATTCCAAGCTTCGACTTCCGGTTGAAGAATTTTCTAAGACCTGCAAAGCGAATGACGCTTCGCTTGCACTTTGCTCGCGTGAACTTTAAAATTGCTCTTTATAAGTTAAATGGGTATATTTTCTATTTATGATTGGAACATTCAGTAGTGGACTTTATCCAAACGTTTTATTTTTATATTATATACTTCTATTTGATTCTATTAGGTAAGTAGTAGCCATTAACGTCCCACTGCTGGGCACAGGTCTCCTCACTCATAAAATATTAATGTAAATAGTCTTATAAACAAGACCAATGTATTTTGAGTTGTCATAGTAACCAATATCTTAAAATAAATTGTTTAGGTGAAAATGCTATATCTCCTAGCTTGATAAACCAGAAACTTTAGCATTATCTTAATTCTATTCTGTATACGTTTTTATTTCTTAAATATGCTTTGAGTTAATAATGTCTAAGGTTACATACAATGTAACTTATATAATCCCCTAAGTAAAAACGCTTTACATTGTTTAGGAAAGAAATCGCCGTTAAACTATGTCGATATAATTTGATATATATAAACTAGCCTAACTAACTTTGATATATATATAATTTGATATATAGAACCCGCGACTTCGTCTGCGTGGAATGTTTTTTGGGTACCATTTTAATTAATTCAGGCAAATTCTTTTTAAATATATGAAACATACCCGCGCTGCCCTTTGAGGGTGGAATTTTTTAAAATTATCTTCAGATAGATTGCATTATGCCAAAAAAAAATCTTGACCAAGTTTCACATACCATAAAAGATATACTTTTTAAATGTGAAGTTTTTTAATTAACTCCCCCACGAGCCCCTTTGCAGGTGGAATTTCCTTAAATCCATTATTAGCTGACCTCTACTTGGCAAACGGAATATTCCTGCCAAATTTCAAGTCTCTACGCCTTATGGTTCTAGAGATATCGTGATGAGTCAACAGTAGATACACGGATATCTCTTATATCTACATAGATATGTATAAAAAAGGCAAAGATATATATAAATCGCTGTGGGTGTTTTACAAGCATACTTTTGAATGTCAAAGATTTTAAAATTTTTAGCAATGATTTTATAACCTCCTTCGTGCCTTCTCCAATCTACGTGACACTGGCGAAGTAGCGTATGCTGAAATGTCATACACGATAGCCATTAAAAGTAGTAACTATTTTAATTTGGAATATTGTTACTTTTGTTATACTTAACATAAATTAAGAACAAATTTATTAATGTTTAAATAGGTTCTCCAGGTTTTTCAATTAGGTACTTTATATCGGTATTTATAATTAGCGGTAAATACTAAAATGATTTTTGTATAAGATATTTTTATATAAGTCACAGGGAAAGCTAAATATGTAACTGGTCTATTGGCTTAGAAATATAAATAGACTAGCTATACCCGGCGGTGTCACCCGAGTAGTTTTCAATCTCATGGCAAATTGGGGACGTCTCTTATTTGTCAATTGGGATCGAATTGTCAATCTACACAATTCTTGAATTCACATGAACACACATTATAAGATGGGCTAGCTAATGAGCAGTACAGTTACATGTACAGAAGATTATGTATAAAAAAAAATGGCAGATCATAAAGTATAAATAAAACCACGCATTATCAACGGTATTGCACCTTTATTAAACTTTCATACCTAACCACATATTGCTTTATTTACAAACGTGCTATTAACTACTAGTAACGACTTAAAAACAATAAAACATTATTTACAATGTAATTAAAATTAACAATTTATATTGGAAACAAACCTTAAGCAAATATGTAAATAAAGATCGATACACATTGTTGCATAAAAGAATTCAACATGAAATATTTTGGCATTGAATCGAATTTGTTACGAAAACCATACTTAAGCCTTAAAGTAAAAAAAAAAATATTTTATTCTACTAAAAATTATTTTTCTATAGTATTCAAACATATACGTGTAGATACTTTGTTCATTTCGCATTGTATATATTTAAACAGTTAATTCAAGTCAGCGCTATTTCTTTCAATTTTCAGTTTTATATAATATATAGACTTGTTAACTAAACCTATTCAGTATCTGATGTTCATTTCAACTCCTCCCTCCTGCTGCTCTTCTAACTCTCTTCCCCTCCTTCCTCTTAAAGTTACACGTAATTGTTGTTTTTTTTGGAGTGCAATAACAGTGATACTACAGCGTGTATCGATATAATATCTTTGGCTACAGTTACAAAGTCTTTGGTTTTTAAATTATTTTCTTTGGTTATCTGACAAGAGTTTAAAACTATCGCATTGCGTTGTGTATAACAAATAAGTTGGTTGTCTGTAAAGTCGGTTTACAGAAGGTAATTTTACATGATAACGTCATGAGAAAAGATTGATGATGAAAAGTTATTTTTTCAAACAATAGAAAAGACATTAACTTTTCACTTCACTTAACGCTCAACGCTTAGGCCGATCGCGTTTCTCTATCGCTTGTACCGCATTGTCACTTGCACGCTCGGATCAGGCGGAACGTGACAATGGATTATGCTTTTTTGAGCGTGTAGCTATCATGTTAAAATATCATTTATTGTTAAAGTATAATACAATATTATGCGATTCAGTAATTTCTGCAATAATTACATTGGATATAAAACTAATGGATAAATTAGGAATAAGGGTAAGTCAGATAATTTATATTATCTCGGAACACCCCATTACGAACCATTAAACATTATATGTATGTTGCAAAAACTGCGTACAATAAAACACAATCGAGCATTATATTGTGTTAATTAAGGGACATCGATAGTAAGGAAATTGTGGGTATCTTCATAATCCTTGAATACGGTATCATATTTATCAACTATTCCTAAGTTTTTCCTATTAAGATCGAATTTTCTAGCATTGCGTTATTATATCGAAAAACAGAAACAATTTTAAAATGCTACTTTCATTAAATCATTCATCTACTATATACACACGTAACTTCAATTATACCTACTTTAATTTTCTACTTCAATATTACTGACAATACTTTCATTACTGTTTTCATTGATATCCATCCGCGTTTTACTTTTGTCAACAGATTTATCATCTTTAACCGAATTGTCGTTATATTCTTTAGTATTACCGACACTTTCACCTTGAATTCGATCTATTTCACATGGCACAGGCATCCCAAATGCAGGATGACCAGGATAATACATATACGATAAGGGTATGTTGGGATAGTTAACACCTAAGTGAGGACCATACAAAGACTGTAGGACTGCTTGGTTATATGACTCTTGTAACAAAGCTTTATATTCAGGATTCTTTCCAAAATCAACTCCATAAACACCTGCGAAATGTTTTAAGATTGGAGAACCTTCTAGAAGGTTTGGGGGTGTGAATAAAGCAGGATTAAGTGCTTTGCCCATAATAGGGGCTTGGTAAGGTTTAAGATCAGGTAACGTGGGTTGACCGTTGTTATTGACTAGAACTTTGACTGCAACTTTCCTAGCATGGTTTGCAGCAGCTGCAGCGGCTGCAAGCATACCGCTTTCTTGCATTTGCAATTGCTTTCGTTTTGTTTTGTAACGTCTATTTTGGAACCATATCTTTACTTGAGTTTCAGTAAGTTTTAAGCTTACAGCTAAATCTGCGCGTTCAGGTCCTGACAAATATCTTTGTTGACTGAAACGCCTTTCGAGTTCGTATACTTGAGCGTGAGAAAAGGCGGCCCTAGATCGCTTCTTACGGCCGTTGTTCTGTGAGTATTCGATGGGAGGGTAGTTCGGTGAGCTCATTAATCTAGAATCGGTGGAGAGTGGCGGTGTTGTACATTTCCTGTCGTAATTTATGTTGAACGACTTATATGCGATGTCTGAAATGGGCGAGGAGTTGCTTCTTCTTACTGGTGAACCGGAGGTGGATGATCGGGAGTCATAGTCATCTGAAACAAAATAAAATACTGTTATCCACAGAATATTATATTATCTTATGACAACAATCCTAGTTAATGGGGCAAAATCAGTATGACTTTAGTTTTGTTCGTACAATATCAACTGTTGGAGTGATTCGCCTTCTACGCTTCTATGGACAAAGATAACTAAAGGATTGTGTATCAAATGAAATATATAGAAAATGAAGATAGATTTGCGATTATAATTCTGATATTAGAAATTCTGGCCTTGGAACTCCCAGGTCATTAAGTGGAGTTTACAATTGTTATGTCAATTATAAATATCGCAACACGCCATCCAAATATGAAGGTGGCTTCACAAAGGCTCCATTACGCAAATTGTCACCGCCCATTATGGCCTTTGAATATCTAACGGTTTTTTCGCGTGCGATGCTACAACGGTTTTTGTTAAAGCTTTTGAATAACTTAATACCACGGAGCCTTTTGATACCATTTTTATACAATATGCCTGATATTAAACTGCGGAGAATCAACAATTTGATTAATGTTTTTTTGTGTAGGAGTCTATAGTGTTTAATAATCCACGCGAATATAAAACTATTATATCAACTGTAGGTTAAGCACGCGACTATGTATACGTTGCTTTCTATAATTTTGAGAAGATTCACTTTGAAAAAGAATTAACAGCATCGTTCTACGCAACAGATAAATGGTGAGGGATAAATCCTTTAACATTTTAATAAGGTATCCACTAGATGGATGAGACAACTCACAGTTTAAATAAAATAAATTAATGTTGATTTCATGTTTTAATTGGCTTGATTACTGTTACGTTTACTCACTTCAAATAATTTGACTTAGTATAAGTAGTATTTTTTCACGGGGGTATATATCCCAAATACCAATTCTTAATAAATACATATAATTTTGGTGTATGATAAAAGTCGATACATATATTATATAAAGTTAAATAAGAAGTAGACTCAAATATTTCGCATCTTCATTTTAGTATAACCAGAATTTTTATTGTAATCAAGAGTTACGTTTGTGTGATATATTTGAATAGATTGTAAAAATTAATATGTAGGTTGTATATAGTTTTGAGACGAAAAGTATTATGTCAATGTTTTGTTTTCGTAGTACAATGTTATAAGAGCAAAATACTATTTTATTTCTTATAATTCTTGGTATAATTAGCGATTTCACAGTTCGGTAATGTCAGTCAAATACTGCATTGTCAGTTTCAAACTAGACTTCCTATCTTAAATAATCTTTGTTCAATTTTCGTATACAGAGTTTATTTCAATACATAAACATATTTATTGGATTATTTGTTGCACATAACATGCAAGTAATGAATATGACATTTATTGAAAAACCTAAATGTGATGTTAATGGAACTGAAAATGAACCGAAGTTAATATTTGTTACATTGATTTTTAGACGTTGTTTTATTTACTCTTTTAATTGGAAAGGAAAAGATTTAACACCCTACTGATTAATCTTTAGTTTTAGTCGCTTTTCACATATATTAAGGCCTAACCTGTCTTTAGTTTAATTAATTTTTATAAGAATCAACAGTAAATCCTGGGTTCGATTTCCTGCAGAGCCAGTGTAAGAAATTGTATTTTCTTGTTTATATAACTCTCCGAAGCTAATTACTATCCTTGCATATCTCCTTCGCCTCCTTTATTCTCATTAAACCTTTCATACAAGTTCGTCGGTTTAAAATGTCCTGGATTTGGTCCAGCAACGTTTGCCTTGGTCTTCCCCTTCCAATTTTCCCATTTACTCTCGACTCATATATCCTTTTGTCAGCCTCCATTCATTCATTCTCTCTTAGTGCCCAAACCGTCTAAGCATACCTTTCTCAATTTTAGTCACTACATCTTCTTTTATACCACAACGTTCTCTTATCACACTATTTCTTACTTCGTCACTCAGTTTCAATCCACTCACACTTCTCAACGCTCTCATCTCTACCGTATTTATTTTACTTTTATGCTTCTTCTGCTAAACCCAACTTTCACTACCATAAATAAGTGTTTGCACCAACAATCCTTCATCCATAGCCAGTCTGGCCCTTTGATATAAACGATGAGCCGACTATATCACACAAATAGCAGCAAGCAAGGAATGTACAGAAGCAGCTACTGACAGAGGCACATGGAACAAGCTGGAGTATACCCAGAAGGGGTCAACACCCACGTAGACCTAAGAAATGAAACCTTTGTAATATTTTTACTGTAAAATCGGGTTTTGTCAATAAAGGTGCTATATTATTTATTACGCTAACTTGTTAGCAATACATAAAAAATAATGATTCAATTAGAAGACCAAATTTTTGCATGCAACTGTAGAGACGCTGGTCAGCACTTTGATAGAAATTTAAATATTGAATGTAGACAACACTAAAACCCCTCAAGGTAATTTTGTTGGCGCGTGGCGAACTAGTAATTACTTGATTGAATGCTTCGGTAGTACTTTTAAGCGTCATCACTTATAGTAATGAGGGGGTAGGCGGAATAATAAGTGATGTAACTTTGTAAGTGCGATGGCGCGGGGTGACACCAGTGTGACGCGACATTAGGAGCATTGTCACTTAATTGCGGTGATTTGAATTTAGAATGTACCCGTTTTGACCTTTTCGAATCAGTGATTTGACTTGGATAGTAAGATTGTAAAAGCGTGACGTGAGCGTTACGAAAAGTGTGATCGGGTGAGAGGAACAGACGGCGAACATAATAATATTAATGTCAATCATGTTGTGGTCTAAAGCGCACCCGCTTTATTCCAGGGTTATTTTTGAAGCGAAACTTCTTTAGACGCCTGAGGGTAAAATTTTTACGGATAAATCGCGTTGATTAGCGTCACGAAGAAGTTCAGCGTTTTTTATACGAATTCATTTGATGGTTAGGTAGTTTTAATATTTACACATAACATGTGTATTTTAATTTGCCACTCGTCATTTAATCATTTAATATACTATTTTTTTTATTGCTGGCAGTTAAGCGTTTGACTGTTATCTCACCTGATGGTAAGTGATGATACAGTCTAAGATGGAAGCGCCCTAGTCTGGTAATAGGCGAGATAACTCTAATGGTTTCTACACAGCATTGTACCGGAACACAAATCTCTTTATTTGGCGATACGTTTTTGCTGGTACGTATTTTTCATAAAATATGAAATAAAAATAAATCATAAATTGTCATTTTTAAATTTTAAATTCGAAAACAAAATTTATTAATAATTTGTAATATTGACATAAAACACGTGGCATTGTGTTTGGTGTGAGAATTCGATAAATTATTTGCATTAATTTTAGACACTATTATTGTTTGAATTACATTTAAATTACTTACATATCTTCCTTTTTCCGTCCCTCTAAGTCTCGAAAATCTAAAGTTTTAGATTTGTATAAATATAAACAAGAGTTAAAAATTAATTTGCCAAAAAGGGTTAGCGCTAGAATGTAATCCTAAAGTGATGATGCAATCTAAGACGGAGGTGCACTAAACTGGTAAGATGTAATTAACTTTGTTAGCAAATTTGTTGTTTGGCGACACGTTATAACTGGTAGGGTGGTAACTAACCACAACCGAAGCCTTCCACCAGTCCAGGTTTAGACAAATACGTAATCATATTTGTACATTTCATTGTAGAAAGTCGTGCCTGCTCTGATATGTTTTAGTGGTTGCATAGACGAGCTGCTTCCATCTCTCTTTATCCGCAGCCAGTCTTAGGGCTGTTGGAAACTCAAGTATCGTTATCTGGGTCCATTTTCTTCCTACTACAACCAGTTTCTCCAGGTTATGTGGCTGTTTTCGGGCGAAATGACCAAAATTGTAGAGTAATCGTTGGTAGCTGGTGGTAGATATTTATTACAGACAAATAAGACAGTGTAGTTTCCTAAATTTGTGTTAATAAACTAGCGAAGCAAATAATCGTAAAAAGGTATAAGTCAATCCTCATTATATTTTTTTTTGTATAAATATATCCATAAATTAAATACCAAAATATGTCTAGTTTGAGTTTGACTAGTCAATTTTGTATAGTAAATTGATACGTAGTAAACTATTTTGAATTTACTATCTGCTTAAAAAATTCTTTGACTTTGCACCGACAAGCATGTATATTACAAATACTACTTTTAAGTTAATGAATTTTTTTAAAGTTATTAAAAGTGTTGGTATGTACTACACACTCAAAAGTTGCCTTATTTTAAAGAGTTTCCATGTTAATCATGCAGCGTATTACTTATTTAACATAGTAAAAATATAATTATCTATAGCTTATATGATTTAAAAAATCATATAAGATTTTTATAAAGATGCGATTCCGATTCATGACTTACATATTGATTACATACATACATACATACATAGCATCACGCCTCATTCCCATAAGGGTAGGCAGAGACAACATCCTTCCACTTGCCACGATCCTTGCATATCTCCTTCGCTTCTTTCAATCTCATTAAACCTTTCATACAAGTTCGTCGGTTTAGAGTACTCTTGACCTGGCCGTTATTTAAAATGTCCTGGATTTGGTCCAGGAACGTTCGCCTTGGTCTTCCCCTTCCAACTTTCGCATTCACTCTTGACTCATAAATCCTTTTTGTCAGTCTCCTTTCATTCATTCTCTCTACATGCCCAAACCATCTAAGCATACCTTTCTCAATTTTAGTCACTACGTCTTCTTTTATACCACAACGTTCTCTTATCACACTATTTCTTACTCTGTCACTCAGTTTTAATCCACTCATGCTTCTCAACGCTCTCATCTCTACCGCATTTATTTTACTTTTGTGATTCTTCTGCCATACCCAACTTTCACTACCATACATAAGTGTTGGCACCAACACTCCAGCATGCACTGCCAGTCTAGCCCTTTGAGACACCATCTGGCTATTCATAAAAGCATGCAGAGCACCATTTACCATATTCCCTGCATTCACTCTCCTTTCGATATCACTTTCACATGTTCCATCTTTTGTAAATTTAGATCCCAAGTATACAAATTCTTTCACCTCTTCCACTTGTTCCCCATCTATCAAAATATTGCCATTCATCATAGATTCATCTCGTTCAAAAAGCATAACTTTCGTTTTGTTTACATTCACTTTCATTCCTTTCCCTTTCAAAGCTTCATTCATAATATTTAGCATCTCCTGAAGCTCGTTAGCGGATGACGCAAGTATTACTTGATCATCAGCGTAGAGTAAACATTTGATGAGTAATTCATTCATTCTTAACCCATACATACTTTCTTTTAAATCTGTCAAACATTTATCCATGAAAAGGTTGAACAGCAATGGTGACGCAACACATCCCTGTCGAACACCTCTTTCGACAGGAAACCACTCCGTGTACGCTCCGTTTCTCCTGACACAGGCACTAGAACCCTCATAAAGAGACTTCAATGCTTGGATCAGACAACCGCTCACCCCATACGTAGATAACGTTGACCACAGCTCATTCCTCACCATATTGATTAAAACTACCTAATTTGAAATAAATGAAAAAAAATGGGATATGATGTCTTGTTGTTTTAGCTATATGTATTGCTGGGTTCAACATACAGATTTGAGAGTTTTGAATCTCGTAGCAGTGTTGTTGATACGTACATACAGATCCAGTTTTATTTATACATCACCGCCAAACAACATGCCATCATTGACATGTCAAGTTCTGCTTGAGCTTGTACGAAAAATAATACTAAGACCAAAATGAATCAATAAAATGGTTTAAAGCTGCAGTCCTTTAGGACTTTAGGACTTTAAGACTCAGTACAGTCTTTATCTCGTTATATACCTATTCAGAAAATATCTGTGCTTTTATTACAATAATTAAAAATGGAATGAGGTTATACAAATACATAATGCACAAATATCCTACAGCAAAGTAACACAGTATCATAATTTACTGAAAACTAGATTATATGCACATACGTGACATATTTTTCACTGTAGACTTAAAGGTAACAAATACTTATAACACGTGATAAACTCTTAGTCGTCCAGACAAACGCATAGACTAATAAATAGATCGACTATAAATTATATGCATAAAGGAACATCGATTACATTTTGGGTACATTTTTCTGTCTTAGGTAATTTATCACACATAAGCTCTTCACATAAAATGCAATAAATACTCATATGTAATATGTATACAATTATATAGGCTCCTCAAATTATATGTACCTACATCAATTTGTATATGAAACAAATAAGTTCTCTATTTTTAACATACAAAGCTGCTTCTCAAAGTATAAATAAATAAACAATATATGTAACAAATCACTTAAAAGAAATATTTTATCTCGGACAATGACAATTAGAAAATAAACTGACCTGATAATTCTGTGACAGGAAAACTATTTTTTCTCGACATATCTAGCGCACCATCGTCTGAGTAATCACGGAAACTGTTACAATCGTCGTAGTATTTCATAGTGTTGTCCAAACTTTGCTTTTTCGGATAACCATCCTCCTTGGTGTAACTCGCTGGTTTGTTTAAAAAGTTAATTTTCCCGCCAAACGCGTTGTGACAGAATATTCCATTTTCAAAATCGCACTTCGACTCGTTCTCCTTTGTCAATATATCGTTGATTGAAAATGGCGTAGTCAAACTCAAATTTGTCTTCTCACAATCTTGTAACGTAAGCGTGTCTTTAAAACTTTTTACTTTAGATTCCATTTTGTAATCGTACACATTAAATCCACGACGCGAACGCGGACTCGTCTCACCACAAAGCGTTCCTCAAACGAATAAACTTTGGGTGATAGATTGCCCGCCTGCTTGACGAGCTATAAGCCTCCGAAAGAGATAGCATGAATACACATTCCACTTCGGTATATCTAGTAAGAAAGGGATAGCGATGTTTTAGGGCGGACGTTTTTTAAAAAAGCTTGTAAAGTAGTGTAAGTAGTGGGGATCGTTGAGTTTTTCTTGAAGATGTTTACGTGAGTTCAATTTGATCGCTTCGGCCTTAGATAATTATGTTACCATTTTATATTGGTCGTTATAATTTAAACATTAAACAATACATGAACATTAAATACAATATTTTTTACTTTTTTATAAAAGGGATCCGAAAGTGTATAAAGAAAATATGCAAAAGTACTTTTCATAAACAAAAAATTATAAAAATTCAATTTTAATTGTTGGTTTGAATATAATGCACGATTTTAAAGATTATTTTAAATGATATATTAGTATTGTAAACTTCTGAGTACTTCTTTAATACTGGAAATAATAAATAGAAAAAACCTACAGTGCTGACAAAACCCTACTTCAATAAAGAATTTTTTAATTTAAAATTTGAATTTCAACATTTTTGATGTACATATATTGAAACGTAGATTACATATGCATTTAAAAGTTATTATACGTATTAGTATTAGCTAAATAAAATAAAATAATATAAATTTACAAGTAAAACAAAAGTCAATAAATGTTTGACATGAGATCTGTGAGTTCGGTTTTTATCAATAACGATCAATCAATTAATAAGTCCGCACAATTGCACACTAGATTTAGTTATTTTGTTTTATTAATCCTTTGTCCTTTTTTTGTGGTATTCAATAAAGTATCTATCTACTTTTTTAACTTAGGTTACATTAGCGAATAATTAATCAATTGCGCAAAATAATTGCTAGTATTACGATATATACTACTACTTTTAGACGGTTGTTGGAACTTAAAAGTTCATCTGTTAATGACTTGATAATACCGTCTGAATTTATTTAGGTTTACATCAATCAGTCACAAGAGACGCTGCTCGGTTTTGGTAGAGCTAATTGGAACAGGCTGTTCAGTTTACATAATCTCTCTCATGATATAATAAAAAAAAAATTAAAAATCTTTTTGTGATAAAGCTAATGAAAATTTCGTGATTATCTTTGTGTCTAAATAAATATAAATGTAACATCAACTACAAAAATGTTACATTAATAATGATTAGCAATCTTGCTGTAACCCCTTTTCAGCTGCGGTACACGTTAATAATATAAGTCATTAGGGTAAACTCAGTTTTATAAAATTATACTTTCACACTAAACAAATTTACAAATATATCGATAGTAGTAAGCTGCCAATACAAGACACTGCTACTTTAAATGGCACGTACAAACCATCCAACTTGCTCGGGCGTACACCGTTAACACGTCGCTTTACATGTAAGTACCCGAGAAGTGTCTATCCATCTCTTTCCTACACATCTCTCCAACCTTTTCCCTTCATAAGGTGTCCCTTTCTACCATTATTTCCCTATTTAAATAGACCAATCAGGTGCGCTGAGAGATTGCGATCAACCAATAATGAAGTGGGAGAATGGAAATGTCAACATTAATTTTCTTTTTAATATCTTGAGTTTGGAACGCTCACGTCTTGTTTGCCTTCGGATATTTTTTATAAAGAGGTTAGATAGGATTGTTTTTTTTGTTTAAGGTTCAATTACTATACTTAGTAGTATTATGTAAAAAAACTCCCTATTTAGGTTATTACAGCCTACAATACCTGTAAAACTGCGTAAATCCAATTTGACTTTCCAGTTTTGTTGGCATATAATTCTATAAATTTGACTAGCAAACCCCTCGGGGTTTGCTAGTCAAATTTATAGAATTCACCCGCGTTGATACTGATCTCGTGGCAGTGGAATGTCTAATAAATCGTACTGTAGATTTAACTTTGTTGTCATGCAAGTTTGATTTCACTTAGAATATAATTAATTCCTTTTAGATTATTAAACAGACACTTACATTAATAATCTAATTAATTTACAGATTTTACTTTACAATTAATATATATCTAATACATTTTTAAATTCGTAACAGTATTTAGGTAGAATGTCCGGCATTAGTAATAATATGGTTTGATTATTGTTGGCACCTTTTATTACTTTTAAAATGTAAAACAGTAGATATAGTGGTAGATATAAATAAGTTCTATAATATTGCAGAACATTTTTTGTTCTATGACAGATTACGGTAATGCATTTTTATTAGAGGTCCCTATTTTTTTTTTAGAAAGTAATATACCCTATGTCGGCAAGTGAAAATGCAGCTTTCTAATGATGAAAAAATTTTTGAAATCGGCTCAGTAGTTTTGTGTGACAACGTTACTAACATACATACAAAAACACAAATGTTTCCTTTTTATAATATCAGTTTAGATTACACCTGTAACAAAATTATATATAACACTTGGATATTTCAGTTGAATCAATATTTTATTTGTATCCAAAGTTTTGTGAAATTAACATTAATATTGTTCATAAAAACTGGAATTGAAAGCATTCTCGTCTTGTTTGTTTTCGGATGATTTTATTAATGGATTTATTTTTATTAGACTTGTTTTTTTATTTTATTTTTTAATTCAAAAATTGTTTATTTCATTGCACAAAGTATATACAAAGACAGCTTATTTAGCTTATATGTTAAAAGATCACCTATTAATATTATGTCAGCCTAGAATTCTAACAATTGCATAAAATAAGATACCTATAACAATATAAAATCAAAATTGTGTATAACACTTAGAGATTTTTCTCGAAAGAAATATCCGTAATAAAAATCTAGCTCCTCATAAAATCTTGCTCAGCCTGTATTGACTTTGGTTTGCTTTAATCGCTTGTATTTCTCAAAGGTTACAGTAGTAATTGATGATACAGTCTAAGATTGAAGCACGATAACCTGGTAAGAAGTATATTACCTGTTATAGGTTCTGAGCAGCAACGTACCGGAATACAATTATTTCGATAACTAGCCACGGCCGAAACCTCCCGCCAGTCGAGACCTAGACAATTAGAAATTACAATTTACTAAATTTGCTCTGCTGAGCATCGAATCCACAAGCTCTGCTAGCAAACTGAGTACTCACACTATTACGTTAGCGAGGCCGACGAAATTAAAGTCAATTTCAATGTAAAACTGTATTAACAACAAATATCACCCACTAGAAGTTCTAAAAAAATTGTATTACAACTTAGGTTGATGAATAGAAAGTATGTTATTGAGGATTCAAAATCT
This sequence comes from Elymnias hypermnestra, assembly GCA_015832385.1. NCBI lineage: Eukaryota > Metazoa > Arthropoda > Insecta > Lepidoptera > Nymphalidae > Elymnias > Elymnias hypermnestra. The sequence goes on from JACTOM010000330.1 coordinate 6,073,798, forward strand.
GAAAAAGAAATAGGTAGGAAGAGAGTAAAATAATATTAGATCTAGCAAAAAAAAGGTAAGCAGCCCATTAACGTTCCACTGCTAGGCACAGGCTTCCTCACTCATATGAGAGGGGGGTTTTTTAGAGTATAGACCCACCACGCTGCTCCTGCGGTTTGGCAGGAAAACACACAAACTCTCTATTCCTTAACTCTCGGGACCAACGGCTTAACGTGCTCTCCGAAGCACGGAGATGGATCGTACTGCACACTTCTCAACATCGGGCAAATATTAAGAAAATCTTAATAAAAACTCAATACTGATTTTTTAATTGGCCTCGACCCGGGACTCGAACCCAGGACTGTAGTCGAACATGCTAACCACTAGACCAATGAGTCAGTTATCAGATTTATTATTAGATCTTGTAGGAATTTAAAAATAAACACGACCGGGACTTACACCAGGGACTAGTGCTGGCGAGACGAGTTAGTGCAACGTTGTGCCATCACTCGATGTATAAATCGATAATCAATAAAGCGATAGCGATACGATGCAGATCGGCCACCGCAAACACGCCACTTATGTCCACTCCGGATACCACTTATAGGTGCCACAGACTTTATAACGAGATGGACCTGGCAAACGCTTTTATAAAATAGGACTTGGAATTAATTCATCACGTTTTATAAACGATAGCGTAGGTAGTCCCGACTACAGTTTATACGTTTGACCTGTGCATTAAAAGAAAAATGGTTGGAATACAGCTAAAGAAATGACAAAGTTATTTTGCTGCATGATAACGCTCGTCTACTCCTCGCAAAACCGGTGAAAACGTATTTGGTAACGCTGAAATGGGACGTTCTACCTCATCCACCGTACTCTCCAGACATTATACCTTCAGATTACCGATTCCGATCGATGGTTCATGGCTTAACTGACCAGAAGTTCACTTCGTACGAAAATTGCTAAATATGGGTCGATTTATGGATTTCATCAAAAGACGAGGAGTTTTTCTGACGCGGTATTCATTACTTGTCTGAAAGAGGCAGAAAGTAGTAGAAGGCGATGGGAAATATTTTGAATAAGGTATTTTTTGTACTCGAATCAAAATAAATAAAAAAACGCTATGAGTTAATTCCAAGTAACCTAACATATATCACAATTTACTATCCAAAGAATGTTCCTGTTTTACAGTTTGTAAGAAATTCAGTTTTCTATCTTTTTTTAGATTTCCATGCTGTAAAATACAAATTGCTGGTCTCTATTAAGATAGTTGGATCTATAAAACACATCAGGTCAGCTCACTATAAAATCAGGTCACTATAAAACACAAGTTTCATAGGTAAAAACTTTAAAATCTGATGTCTAAATCAGGTCTACCGTAAAACCTTACTATTCGATTTGCTAGCAGAGGTGTCAGGTTCGATCCACGATAGGGCTAATTTAGGGAATGGCTTTTTCTAAATTGGCTGAGTCTGCACTGATTGAAGGCTTCGGCCGTGGCGTGGCGTTTTCGTGCCAGGAAAGACGTACCGCCAAGCAAGAGATTTGCGTTTCAACACGATCCGGTGTAGAAACCATAAATTACCTCTTACCTGATTAACGCACCAGCATCTTAGACTGTATCTTCACTTACCATCAGAAGTGACCACAGTTAAGGGCTAAATTGCCAGTCATAACAAAAACGTGGCTAAAATTTAAACTGGCTCTAAAACAAGATAATGTATTAACCATTATTGAATTGTAGTAATGATCAAAAAAAGATCTCTATTTCAAAAATAGAGATTATCATGTAATACTATTTGTATTATATCAAATGACAATATTTCAAATATAATATTTAATACATTAGGATATATGCAAGTATTTAGGCTAATAAACTTTAATTTTATTTTTATAGTATTTCATTAACTCTCTGGCAAAACCACTTGATGGCATCTGATATCCACTCATCTCAAACGAGCATCGTCTAAACGTAATACAAAACGCTCATAAAAGTCGCTTTATATCGATGGACAAAGCCATTACTTATTTATATAATTATTGAAGGTCGAACAATGCAAATACTCACTGCGCTAGCAGAACCAAGGTTCGATTCGCAGTTCGGTAAAATTAAGAAATCATTAAAAAAACAATGTACCAGTATTATCTTGTGTAGAAATCATGTGAGATAAATCACTTCTTACCAGGTTAACATGCTTTCAATCAGTTGAGATTAGTCAAATGCTGACCTGTGAGCTATAAAAAAATTGGACTACGGATGGTAATTTTACGTCCGAAGAAAGCATTGATAAAAAATTGTTGTAATAAATAATGACATTAAGCCGATCGCGCCTCTCTGTCGCTTTTTCGAGTTTTCGCATGCACGCTCGGCTTAAGCGGACCGTGAAAATAAGGTATCTTTTGTGTTACATGTAGTTATCACGTCAAAAATACTAGTATTTATCTCTAGAAGTCTTTTCGTGTTGGATAGTCCATTTTTAGAGGAAGTATAAGTATAAGTTATTATATATTACTCGTTACTGCGTGTTGCCAGTGATGACCTACGGCTCCGAAACGTGGTCGCTGACTATGGGCGTCATACGAAAGTTCAGAGTCAGTCACCGTGCGATGGAGAGGGCTATGTTTGGAGTTTCTCTACTTGATCAAATCAGAAATGAGGAGATCCGTAGCATAACCAAAGTCACCGACATAGCCTTATGCATCGCGAAGTGGCAATGGGCGGGACACATAGTCCGACGGACCGCTGGACGTTGGAGCCCGAAGGTGCTGGAGTGGCGACCCCGCACCGGGCGGCACAGTGTAGGTAGACCCCCCTCCCCCCACAAGATGGACCGACGACATAAAGCCGCTGGAGCCAGGCGGCGCAACATCGGGCCTTGTGGGCATCATTTCGTGAGACTTATGTCCAGCAGTGGACGTCCATTGGTTGAAGCGAAGCGACGATACAACCTCTCTTATAAATACATGCACATATATACAACACAAAGAGAGATCCATATTCTAACTGTTTAACGGGACTACGAATAAATTCATATTATATATTTACAATTACTTTTCATAATGATACCCATTTATTCGGTTACATGCATTTTGATCAAAATTTTGGAGATTGGCTCTGTAAGCCGATATACAGTTTTAACTAGTTCGGCTACAGGGGATCACATTGGGAGACACTGCATATATAAGATTTACATAAGTTAAAACATTCTTTTGTGGTATTCAATAAATTTTTATTATTATTTGTTAAAAAAAAGTTAAAAGGTATACGTAAGTGGCGTAGAGTCGTCGGGATCACCGGTGAGAATGGGTGTGCCACAAGGATCAATACATTGCCCTTTTCTATTCTTAATATATATAAATGATTTAGCGTGCCATGTGAAACACAAATGTGATGTAGTGCTATTTGCTGATGACACATCCTTGATATTCAAGATTGATAGAAATAATGAAAATTTCGACAATGTAAATAGTACTCTGTCACATGTCTCACATTGGTTTTCAGTAAATAATTTAATATTAAACTCGGCAGTTAAATATTAAATTATTTACTGAAAATAAGATATAAAGAAAAGAAAATAATAAGAATAAGGTAGTTGAATTCACTTTGCCAAATTCAAAAGAAATGTGTACAAATAATCGAATTAATGATATTCCTGTAGAGAAAGTAAAATCTACAGTATTCTTAGGTATAACAGTAGATTCTGGGCTTCAGTGGGGCGCCAATATTAAGACGCTGACAAGTAAACTTAGTTCCGCTGCATTCGCTATTAGAAAAGTCAGACAATACACTGATGGTGAAACTGCCAAAATGGTGTATTTCACTTATTTTCATAGCATTATATCTTACGGCATAATGTTATGGGGTGGGGCGGCGGACATTGAAACTATATTTATTTCACAAAAAGAGCATTACAAGATATATATCAATTAGGATCTCGTGTTTCTCTAAGAGATAAATTTAAAGAAACATCAATTCTCACAGAACCGTCGCAATATATATTTAATAATATCTTATATATCCGCGTTAATATACATTTATGCAGTAGGAAAAGTGAAATACCGAATTTTAATACCAGAAATAAAAACAAACTTGTAATTTCATATTTCAGAGTGAAGAAGGTTCAGAAATAATTTGTCGGGTTGAGCATACGCATTTTTAATAAGATACCTCAATCAATTTTAGATTTGCCTCCACATAATTTTATGAAATATGACAAAAACATCCTTTTACAAAAGTCATATTATAATGTTGAAGATTATTTAATCGATAGGAATGTTTAGACTTGATTCCAGTTGCTCACAGAACCAATATATTACACATTGTAGCATAACACTAAACTATCTTTAAAAGAGGAACCGTTGAGTTTCTTGCCGGTTTCTTCTCGGCGGATTCAACTTTCCGAACCGGTGGTAGATTTGTTACCAACGGACAGACCACTGACGATTCCAAAGTGCTTTTTGAGCCTACTTAAATAAAGATTTTGAAAAAAAAATAACTTCCTATTACGACCAATAGGAGGAAAGCATGAATATTACAAAAAAGTATAAATCAAAATGTAGTGACAACGCGATAACTATATCTCTGGCTCCTATACTTGATGAGAGACAGAATACACTTTATTGTATATACTAAAGACGATACAGGAAATATATACTTACATAAAAGGTACAAAAAGTAGAGATTTTTGCACTGCACCTCTCAAATGTGGTATACAAATATGTAATAAATCTACACACTAATTTATATAGTATGAATGTATTTGTTTATACAAATACTTAGATACATGTACACTTCTAAATACATACACGAATAATTATGTACCTACATAAAATACAGACAATAAATACGTACTAATAAACCGTCGCCACTGAAGATAAGAATAAGTTAAGCCGACTTTAGTATGGACATTACATAGCCAAGAGTGACGGCTCTGTATATTTTGTAAAATATTATATTTATATTGTATTTCGTATATTACATATAGAATTTTTAAAAGCAATGCGAACGCATTCATCAATTAAAAATATCATCTACCATCCGTGTACGGAAACACGTACTAAAATATAAAACTGAACACAAATTAAATAAAAATAAATTTAACTTTTTTGCAGATATTTCAAATAAATCATTCAAAATTCATTTATAAACATCATTCGCAAAAACAGCACTTCGATCAATCGATTAATTTCAAAATCGATTAGAAGTTCAATCACATATCAATCAAGGCTTGATTATTTAAAAAAAGAAGAGCACTTCGATTCCTATGCGTTCATTAATTAAAAAAACAAACAGCCGACTATTAGCGTTCGATTTTCGAATCGCGTCAGAGTATGAAAAGGAAAGAGCAGTTAAAAGAAAGAGGTTTCAGTTTCAATCGCATTGTTTAGTGATTGATGTTAAAATTATGGTTTATGTGAGGCGTTAATGCCCCTTTGATTGCTTTTATGAGCTTATTAGTCATGTTTGCTTTGAAATCCAAAGTAAACTTAATCTCGAGTGGCATTATACAATATTTCTCATAAATATACGTGACTTTCTCTCTTCCCCGTGTAATGGTGCAAAAGAGTTCGATGTATTTTACAGAGAGAAAGAGAATATCCTTTATTGTACACTAAAAATAATGCAAGAAATATATATATATATATATATATATATAAATTACCGATTTCAGTCTGGAAACCTTTCGGTTAGGGAGATTTGTTACGATAAAGAGCCGATGGTGTCCAACATAATAACAGCCGTATGTTGTACGTGAATATGTCTCGTAACGCGTCTTTATATATATTTATTTATTTATTTATTTATGTACTAAAGATAATGGGAAACAAAAAACAAACAGAAAGCTTATATACATAGGATGACTTATCTCTAAAAAAGAGATTTCTTCCAGAAACCCTTTGATATGGGAGAGTACTTAATTGAGATGTGGCGCAGGTACCAAATCTTATTGGAGAACAAAAATAAAATAGTAAAACAAAAACAAAAAACTCAACACTAACTTTAGAGAATATTCATATATCTGCTACATATACATACACACATATACATAGATATATACATATATATATACGTACATAAACATACATATATGCAAAAAATACATACATATAAAATATTATATACTTTATACCCATGTTTATAAGGATAGAACTTGTTAAAAGTTTAAAATTGTATATTGGAGAAGTAGTGACGCTTTAAATTGAGTTTGAAAGAATTCCCACTATACTTATTTTTTCTGAGATCTTCAGGAAGTGCATTCCATAGATGCGTGGCTTGTACGGTAAAAGATTTACCATAAAAGATTGTATTAAAGAAAGGCACTTCAAGGGATCTGAGAGAAACGCATGACCGCACCGGTCTTGTTCTTGGTGGGCAAGGTTTAATACGCTCGTGTAGGTAAGGTGGAGAAGAATGAAGGAATATGTTGTGCAGCAGAGTCAGAGTGTGAACATTCCGGCGAAGTCGGATAGGGAGCCACTTTAATTGTTTACGAAATTCTGAAACGTGATCAAATTTGCGCAAACCGAAAATAAAGCGGATGCACAAATTTTGAAGCCTCTCTAATTTATTAAGTAGCTCATCAGTCGCATCAGGGTAGCAAACGTCGGCGTAGTCAAGGAGTGGAAGAAGAAGAGTTTGCGCAACTAATTTTCGCGTTTGGAAAGGAAGGAATTTCTGCAACCGCTTAAGTGAGTGTAGCGTGTAATGTAGACGTTTACTGATCTCATTGACTTGTGCTGACCAAGACAGGTTACAGTCTAGGGTTAATCCTAGGTTTTTCAGCTTGTCACAAAAGGCAATTGACGTACCATTGTAATAAAGGCAAGGAACAGTGTTTATGTCTATCTTGCCTCTCAACTGTCTACTACCAATGATTATGGCTTGAGACTTTGTAGCATTAATTGAGAGTCCGTAAGACTCAGCCCAATTTTGGATCATCACAAGATTAAGGTTGAGTGCTAATATTGCTTCATTGAGATGAGACGGCGGGGCATGCCTATAAAGCTGAAGATCGTCTGCGTACAGATGGTATGGAGAAGTAATTATTTTAGAAATTTCATTAATGAAAATTGAAAAGAGAAGTGGGGAAAGTACGCCGCCTTGAGGCACGCCTGCAGTGATATTTATCCAAGTTGAGGAACCCTCATCAGAACGAATCATCTGTTTGCGGCCACGAAGGTATGATTGAAACCAATCAATCACGGATTGAGACAAATTGAGGGAGTAGAGGATACCAATGAGAATATCAAAATCGACTGAATTAAACGCATTACTAAAGTCAAGGAGAAGGAGAATGGTTAACATCTTATTGTCCATTGCGTAACGAATGTCCTCCGTAACTTTGAGTAAGGCAGTGGATGTACTATGGAAAGGGCGAAAACCAGATTGAAATATAGGTGTTACAGTCCTTATTTAGCGTAAAAAATAATCCAGTAGTGTAACTGAATATCGGATGAATGTTGATAATAAACTGTATCACTCGAATTTGTTTTTTTGAGTTACCTCGTTATGGATGCGATTGCGAAGATGTATTCAAATCAAAAATATGTTATACCTATATTAATAAATACATAATATCATCACTGACACGTAGAATTTCATAGCGTTTAAAAATTAGCGTGAACAATACTTTATAACCCATTCAACTTAAAGAAAAATGCTCCTTCTCCTCGCTGGCGCAGTGGTGTGAGTCCTTGTTTTGCTAGCAGAGGTCCCGGGTTCGACCTCCTGGTGGGAGGCTACAGTCGTCCGGTGCAATGGTTTGTATAAACTGTAAAAGGCCTTTAACCAAATTAGTGCGCTTTCATATTAGACTGTACCATCACTTACCATCAGGTATGTTCACAGTCAAGTGCTAACCTATCAACATTTGAAAAAATCTAATAAAAATATTTTTTTTTCTATATTACATAAATATATTCGTGTTTTATACAATTCTAATACATTATGCGATTGTTATAAAATCTAGTTATGCCTACGTTCCTTTTGTGGTTTCATTTTTGTTGTTTTAGAAAAAGTAAATCATTTGTCACAAGTACAAATACGTATTACGTTAAACTTCTTTTACGTTATTTGCATTCACTATGACATATTTTTGTTATGTATCTGTGAACTTTATAGTTAGTCTATGACAAGATGTTGGTAGGGGATGGACGCTACAAATGGTAGGAACGATATGGAATGTCGAAAGAAGAGTAAAAACTGCGAACGCGCCAAAAATAAAATAACTTCATATAACTTCATTAACATGAAGATACAACGAAGTTGCTATTTATCAAAATGACAGTAAGACACTAATATACGTTTGTAAGACTTTTTGAAATAATGTTAGCGCTTTAATTGAAGTGCTCCAAGGACAATGGAAAATGACTTCGACATTAACACAGAAAACACGTCGTTGGCGGAATAATTGGGCCCGATTGGCACCAATAAAAGCCATAACTTAAAGAAGAAGAAGAAAAACGATATGAGCTACAATATATGACATGTAATAATTAATTGAAATGCCTGAAGATTACAAATCTATACCCGAAATATAAGGACATTACAATCTTATTTATTAAACCTCATTATAAAATTGCATAACCATTATAAACCATTATAAATTTGAACCTAAAAACCGCCTTTGCACGCTATAATTATAGTAATAATAATAAGTATCTTAGTTAATATGTCTTTTTATTTTTATTTTGTGTGCAATAAAGTGTTTTTTCTCTCTCTCTCTCTCTAAAATTAAAAGTGTAGTTAAAACGTGTACTTAATTTTAAAAGTTGCGTTTATACGAGTCCATATCAACTTGATAGTCTAAGATTATTGTCTTTTCCTTTTTGTAATAGTCAATATTGCTGCATAATTTTTTATGTCAATCTTCAAAAAAAAAAAAAAACTGATTAACTAACAAACTAAATATAGCATTACAGTAGTAATATATTATAACAGGAACCTGTTTCTCCAAAATAAATTCTCAGATTTAATTTATTTGTCAGCATTGCCATCTATCGACTAATTTGAAATGCTTAGAAATTTAACGTTGTAAGATACGCCATCTTGTAACATAAGTTTTTCGTTTGACAACTTGAATGACAGTTCTCAGAGTAGAGTTTAGATGTCGTTTACTGAAAAAATGTACGCATATATTTCAGAAACGCAACATATACATACCAGATACTACACATGATTTTTTTTACGCTATCTACGCACGAGATCTTAGTATTATTATTTGCCACCAGATATCACTGCTATTGCATAATAGATGCTATTTAAACCAAAATGAAATATGATTTAGTTAAAAGTTTTGAAATAACATTATTGTGTTTTAAATATTGTGCATGTCTTTCCAAGAACATAACAAAGCTATTAATAATGTCACTGTGGTGTGTAGCTTTGCTATCACCCAATAGGTGTCGCTGTAATCAAGTTACTTATAACCAACTTGTATGAAGATAATAAATATTACAAATATATACACATTAAAAATAAGTGTAAATGTACAGTTAACTTTCATATAACCAGTTATATTTTTAAATAAGATCATTTTGAAAAAAGTTACATGTACGTGTGTACGAAGTACACATCTCAGAAGTGAAACTTCTTTTGAAAATAGAAAGATATGTTAATTGACATTAAAATATTAAAATTGTCGAAAATTCATACAAATAATTCAATGAAATCTCAAACGAGGAATTGTAAATAAAAATGCCGCGTGTTTTTTTGTCAATATAGGAAATTAATAATTAAATTTTGTTTGTGAATTTAAATTTATATTTAATGAAAAATAGTATATTAAATTATTAAATGACGAGTGGGAAATTAAAATGCCACATGTTATTTGTAAATATTAAAGCTATCTAATCTTCAAGCGAATTATGAATAAAAACGCGGCACATCTTCGTGACGTAATCCTTCGTAATCTCGCGTTTCATACGTAAAAATTTTACAGTAATGTGCCTAAAGGAGTTTTACTTTAAAAGTTCGATGCGCCTCTGTAGTAGTTAATTTCCGACGCCAAAATACGAAATCTCGGTATCTCAGAATAAAATAAGGGTGATTAACGTATCAATTACACGCAGCAGTGAAGGGCATGTGGTTAGTGTCAGCTTTTATAATGACGTCATATTGTTTTACTACCCAGTTGGATGCAGCGGCATCAGGGATATATACTTTGACTCTGAAATCACAGGCATTATTAAAAAGAAAGAATCTGTAGAATACTTGATTGATATAATTAAAAGTACGTGCGTACAAAGTACGAGTATACATGTCAGAAGTGAAATTTCTTAGTGAGGGAGAAAAAACAAGATGTGTTAGGAATTTAATGAATTTCATTAGCAATAAAATATTAAGTAAAAGAAATTTACATCTCAAATGATAAATTGTAAATAAAAATGCCACGTGTTTTTTTAACAATATTAATAAAAAATAATATTTGGATTTTGTTTTCGAATTTAAACTTTATATTTAAAGAAAAATAGTTTAAATTATAAAATGACGAGTGGCAAGTTAAAATGCTAAGTGTTATTTGTAAATATTAAAACTACCTAACCTTTTAACGAATTATCATAAATAACGCTGCACATCTTCGTGACACTAATGACCCGTTTCATCCGTAAAAATTTTACCCTCATGCGCCTAAAAAAGTTTCACTTCAAAAGTCAATACAATTGTATTATAAATTACCTGACGACATAAAAGCATTGAATTTATCTAAATTCAAAATAAAACTTTTTCAATATTTAATGAATCAATGTTAATCTGAAAGGAAATTAAATAAAACTTTAATGTTAACAAAAATAAATCTACAGTCCGACTTAGTAGAGTTTCCACTGCCACGAGATCGGTATCTACGCGTTTGAAACCGCAGGGCATTACTAGTTATATAAATAAAGATAAAAGAAAGAGACATTGTTAAAAATTGGTGGTCATTTTACAAGAAAAGCTATAAAACATGTGAGTATTAATTACACGTTGTAGAAGACTAAATTACCATCATAGGTAAAAAAGCCTAAGTTTTTAGAGCATAGACCCACCAAACTACTGCACTGCGGGTTGACAGACAACTTACTTACATAGCATCGCGCCTCATTCCCATAGGGGTAGGCAGAGACCACGTCCTTCCACATACCACGATTCGTGTATGACTCCTCATCTTCTTTCCTTCTCATTAAACCTTTCATACAAGGTTGTCGGTTTGGAGTACTCTTGACCTGGCTCTTATTTAAAATGTCCTGGATTTGGTCCCGGAACGTACGCCTTTGTCTTCCCCTTGCAACTTTCCCATTTACTCTTGACTCGTAAATCCTTTTTGTCAGTCTCCTTTCATTCATTCTCTCTAAGTGCCCAAACCATCTAAGCTTACCGTTCTCAATTTTTGTCACTACATCTTTTATACCATAACGTTCATATAGGCAGGCAACATAGTTAGTAATCATTATTAATAATATTATCGAACGTGACTGATTTATACACGAAGATTGTAAAATTACAATGAATTTAAAGCAAATGTAATTTTAAATCGAGTAACAAACATTTCAAACAGGTTTATTTAAGGCTTTTTATAAACCCTTATATGAATTTATTCCTTCTTTAACGGTATATGATCGTAAATAGTGACTGTCGACGAGTGACGGGGGCGTGACGTCAATTAAATGCAAAGACGTACGTCATGTCGCGTCGTCGCCCACTTGAGATGCTTTGTACGGTTACGCATAATTGTATTGGGTAAAAACTGAAAACATAAGGAACCTAATTGTTTTCCTATTCTAAATTTATAAAGTAAAACATAAAATAAATGAAAACTTTGTACGACCCTTTGCAGATTTAACACTACCATATTCCCAAAACGCACACCTGACTCGGTGAATAAGCTGATGAATGCTTTATGAGAGCGTTACGATATAATTATGTTGGAATGCGTCTTTAAAACGGCATCCATAGGCAATTAAAAAAACGAATGACAGCAATATCAGGGGACGCAGCAATCTGGAGCAAAGAGATCTAAACGGGAGGCAACCCCTGTATGCCATCACTGTGGCACAGACCAAGACGCCGCTCAACATACGCTCGAAGTGTGCCCAGTGTGGCACTCCGATCGACGTGTCTTGGTGAATAAAATCGGAATAGATCTCTCGGCAGTAGTTGCAGCGATGCTTAAGGTGCAGGTAGCGTGGAGGGGGTGGTCTCCTTTTGTGAAGATGTTCTTCGCAAAAAGGAGACTACCGAAAGGACCCGTGAGAGGGTTGATTCGGAACACAGGGGCGTTCATCGGACCTGCGGCGATAACCAAACTGCAACGGCTGCGAGCGCTGTAAAGTCAAGAGTTGTCAGAGGGGGGGGACTCTGGCAGCTCCCAATTGACCTATATATAGATCGATTTTTGTGCAAGGGTGGCACTGATACGTTCTGCCCGAGTTGCCGGAACCACCGCAGCAGCACGTGATGTTACCGAGGGGTTTAGTGGGTAAAATTCCCACATAACCAGATTTCCTTTCCCAAGATCTCGTGTATGTTTTGAACATTTCCTCCTTGGCAAGAAAAAAAGGGGATACAGCATGGTGTCGTAGCTACGTATCTATTACCTATTACGTGACGTATTCGCCTACAACAAACGACCGTGTCCATAACACAGCCACACCCCATTTTATTTATTTATTGCTGACAAGTTCCTATTTTCGGTATCTCACTTTTTTGTAATAATTACTGTGTATGACACATATAACATACACAGTGGTTAAAAACGTAGTTTGTGTTTGAATGTGCAGAGAAGTGTGGAAGTAGAAAATAAAAGGTCTTTTATTTATTTATTTACAAGTTATCGTGTGACTGTGATCCCATTTGATGATAGATGATGATGCAGACTAAGATAGAAGAGCGCTAATCTGGTAAGAGGTAATTTACCTTTTATGGTTTATACGCAACGCCGTACCGGAATAGAAGCGTTCCACTTTGCTTCGGGTAGCTAGCCGCAGCCGAAGCCGTTAGTCCAGACTCAGATAAATTAGAAATGAGAAATATAAAATTATAAAAATTTAGCATAATAAGAAAAATATTTGTCTGTGGTAACGTGTAATTCGTTTACGTTTGATTGTATAATGTTACGAAATTAAAGGCTATCTATTTATTCTATTGATATAGATTCGGAAGGTGTTAACCATTTAAGAGAAGTATCTCTAATATGATTTAATTTTGAACTGACTGACAGATTTCACTAAAAATGAAGTTGATATTTGCGTAATAAGTTAATTTATCTCTGCTATGTATTGTATTTGCGGATCCTCTGGACTGCACACAGGACGATTTTTTCCATCTTGGAAGTGCTAAATGTAACTCGAAGGCTTTCCGCGGTATACTACAATTTTTTGGACATATCGCGCGAAGGCCGAAAGATAACCTAGAGATACTCGTATTGACCGGAAAGATGGAAGGCAAAAGACCCAGAGGCCGAATACCGAAGCGATGGTCCGATCAGGTAGCGGAACAGCTGGATACCAAAGCCAGTCAGGCCATCCACATTGCTACCGATCGGCAAAGATGGCGCAGCTTGCTTCGTCGGGAACATCACATGCTCAGTAGTGAGCGATGACCAGTTTAAGAAGCTATGAATTTAAAGAAAAAACAGTGTTTTGATTCTGGAAAGCAATTTATGTTTGTAAATTTCTTTGTATTTGTGCAATAAAGTTAAATAAATAAATAAAACAGCATTTCGTATGTTTACAACTATAAAGTTAGCAATGTAGTAAGTACTTTTAAATAAACGAAGTTACAAACTTATAATAATTATGTGAAACATATACACGAACAAGGAGCAAGAACAAATTAGAAATTAATATAGCACCCAGAACTAACTATGGGACCAAAAACATATTATTTGAAGGTGTACAAATCTACAATGATTTACCACATTCGGTGGTAAACAGTGAAAGTATATATAAATTTAAAAAAAATCTAGTGGAATATGTGCGCGAGAAGTTCAGTGGAGCCTCACCCTAACATTAGTTCTTATACCTATCATAGCATAATTTGATGTTACATATTTGTTCTTTTTGTCTGTGTTTTAAATTGTTTTATTTTTTATTTTTTGTGATCTTCTTTCTCATTTTTAATGTGACTTTCTTTTCTGTAATGTAATGTGTTCGACGCTTGTAAAACTTTTAAAATTTGAAAAAAATTTAAAATAATGTAAAATTCTCACCTTAAGTGAACTTTATGTGTTCTTTGTTGAGAAAAATAAATGTCTTTAAACCTATGTGTGAAAAAGGAAAACGTCTACAACTAATCCACTTAAAATTTCATTTATTTCATTCATGTGCGATATTTCCTACGTTATTAGGAAAAAATATATCAAGCTTTTTGAAAATCAATTTAAAAGTTTAAGTTTTAATATTCTTTTTTTTAAGATTTAAAATAGCACCTGTACAGACAGGGTAGGTTAATAAAACGTGATAAAATACCTACCCTCTTGTACTAAAATCGCAAGCGCATTTCAAGTATCATATCTAAAAGCATTGTATAGTCTAAAAAAACACATTAAATAGTTGAGAAAAACCTGCCTTATCAACCCACTGACAAATCTCGGGTCACGTCTTTCAGTGGGGTTTCGCAAAAAATCTTAGAAACCGCCGCAACGCCGGCGCCGAACTGCCAATAAATTACATCGATATTTGTCAATACGCCGCCCCCGGCCCGCCCTTTTTTTATTTACAGGAAAATTTTCTACAATGATTTCTTAAAATAAGATAGGGTTATAATAATAAATATAAATTTTAACAAAAAACGAACCGTCTACAAAACCAATTTACAAATACATTAATATGCTCTAAAAAGTAAGAAATAATATCGTATTCTTTTATAGTGTTCTTCGTATTGTTATATTCGGAGTCGGTGTCAGCCAAGAAAGATGTTCCCCGGGTGTCCACTTGGCAGCTCTCGCGTTTCTCCCACCTATAGCTATATATGTAGGAACTTTGGCTGACACCGACTCCAAATATAACAATACGAAGAACACTATAAAAGACTACGCAATTATTTCTTACTGTTTAGAGCATATTAATGTATTTGTGAGTTTGTTTTGAAGGCGGTTCTTATTTTGTTAAAATTTATATTTATTTTTTGTATTCAGTGATCACCACACCCGGGATCGAACCCGAAACCATTATACCACCTGTACGCGCCATCTAGTGGCGCAATAGTTGCAACAAAGACGCCATCTATACAATATTCACGGCACTATATTGCAAACAACAGATTTTCTTTAAACTTTGTTAATAAACGAAAATATTACATCTGTAAAACCTATACGCGCCTCAAATAACCTTTTGCAGATTGCAGCTATAGATTTTGCCAAAAATCGCACTCTTGCTATAAGCCGTTGAGGAATTCCATTGATCTTCATATTTAACTACGACTAGCACTTGACCATACCGAAGTTGCGGTAGGCGACTCAAATATCTGGATAGCATATAGAAGATTCTGCCGAGTATCGTTGATTTGCTCCTAAGAATTGAAGAGTTCCGTCACTTTGTCATGGATTCCATCATCAGAATCTTACCAAACCATCACAAAACAACCCTTGAAGTATATACTTTCTAATAAAAAAAGAATCATCGAAATCGGTTGACTTGATCTTGAGTTATTCGTCCATTTGTCGCGCACATGCTTACGCAAATTTAAGGCTTATCCGGTTTTGTCACGGATGCCATCATCAGAACTGGTTTAAAAAAAATGGGACCCTATGACGAGCATCACCTTTCATTTAAAAAAAATCATCAAGATTGGTCCACCCACTCGGCAGATATGAGGTACCAAACATAAAAAAAACATACAGTTGAATTGATAACCTCCTCCTTTTTTTGAAGTCGGTTAAAAATAGAAATATTTATATATTCAGTGCAACAAACGCCCATTTGTTAGTTACATTATACTTAAAAACTAAAAATTTTAAGTTAACTATTTCACCCCACCAAAATAGATATATACATTTCTGCTGGATTGGCGAGCCTAGTTTTCCCGCTAGCATTTTCCGGATACTGTTCGAGCTCGAGTGCAATCTTGCCAGGAGTGCAGTCTTGCCAGGACCTCCCGTCAAAACTGCACTCGAGCTGACGTCCTCTTTCTTAAGATGGCATAAAAATCCCTAACGAAATCCTGTCAGCAACAAAACAAGGTCGAATTCAAACATTCTTTATTAAAGTAAGTAGCCTTTTTATAGCACTTTTGAATCGTCAAATATATCGTTTATTCAATGTGCGACTGATGATGTTTCTTCGTGCCCTGTCCTGAGAAGAGCCCACAATAATATATATGTTTAATTTATTCTATATCGATTAGAGCAATACAATCACTCCCACCCTAATCTTCCAAGTCTTTCATATTATAGAACGATTTCTCGATTAATTTTCTTTTATTAGTTTTAAATTTGTTAAGTAACATTTGAGTGTGTTATAGAAACGTATACAATCAAATGAATTGTCAATTGAGAATAATTGAATATAGCATATATAAACTGTAACGATCGAAATGATATATATTTTGTTGATATTTAGACCCACTTCAAAGTTTAATGTAGATACATTATCCAGAGGGAAACCTGTTCATAACGTGTGTTATAAAACTCGTCCGTTTAAAGTATAATATAGTTTGTTTAATTGTACCAGATGCTTTATATTATAACGTCAAAACTTATTAAGCTTAAACAGTAAGAAAAACGAAGAAAACAATAATAAAGAAGAGAAATACTTGACTCCACAGCCTTTGATAACGAGAAAGGGATGTCACCGTCGGCTAAACGTTTAAAATTCCGAGCTAGATGTGGATTCTTCTCAGAAACGAGCGTGAACACACTTGTAACTTTAAATGTAAGAATCAGCCAAAATAATATTTGAAACTGACGTTCAAAAGCCTATTAGCAGTATAAAATACCTCGGATCTTCTTTAATATGTCCTTCTTTAGTATACCTATATAAAAATATGACAGATATTTAGAAGTGCTGGAAAGCTTACTTGAACAGAGATTTTACTTGTTTTTTTGGTTTCTGTCTTTACAAAGCTTTAGTACTTCTTCATGTACTTTACAGTGATTTATTAACTATTAATGGTAGACAGGCCATGAATGACTGATTGCAGCTGGTAATAGTTTTTGCTTCACCATAAAATTACCACGTTTTTATAAGAAAACTGTGGAAATAACACTTTTATGTTGCTGTATCCCGGTGCATATTATATGTGGACAAATTGGAAAAGCTAATAGGTGAATTAAAATCTGGTACATCTGGTATAGGCAACAAAATTGCATAAATAACTATAGACAACAGAATAGTCTGACCACAAAAACAGGAGGGTCAAATGTCGTGTCAAAATATAAAAAAAAAACTGGGATCGCCGTAACGTGTCTATTACTTGAGTTATCGCTTCCACACGGTCCGGAGGCGAGGTGGCGCCATAAAACGAAAAAATCACAGAATTTGTGCAAAATTACACGGTCTATTTTAAAAGTTATGTCGCATTGGAAGTGCATCTGGTTCTGTTTTTTATATTGTCGTCTTGGAGACCTACCACTCCTCTAATTTTTTAAATGTCGTTTCAAAATAACAAAGATGAACATACCAACTAATTTTGTGGCGAAATATTTTTTTGTGTCGAAGTTGTTATAAGACAGGAAAAGATAACATTATTATTTAAATTGGTTTCGTGTAAAAAAGGTAAGCCCATTAACGCCCAACTGCTGGCCACAGGCCTCCTCACTCGCATGAGAGAGGGATTTTAGAGCATACCACGCTGCTCCACTGCGGATTGGCAGGCATAGTACACAAGTGCACTCTCTATTCCTTCACTCTCATAGTCCGACGTGACGGGAATCCGACACGACCGGAGAGAGATCGGGCGCAGGACCGACGGCTTAAGGTGCTCTCCGAGGCACGGGGGTGGATCACACCGCCAACTTCCTAACTTCGGGCAAATATTGAGAAAATCTTCATAGAAAACTCAATACTGATATTTGAATTGGCCCGACCCGGGAATCGAACCTAGGACTTCATGTCTGTAGTTGAACATGCTAACCACTAGACCAATGAGGTAGTCGGTTTGCATATAACCTAATTTTAACTGTTATCTCAGCTAATGATAAGCGTATTTTTTTAGGGATACATACGTTTTTTTGGGAAATGCATTTACGCACCCCGCCTAGGAGATAGATGGGACTCGCCGGTAGCACCAGAATATCCACTAAAACCCAACTAAGCCCTCGTCATTTGTGAATGTAAAGACCAGAGGTTCGTGGTGACATTCCACCCTGGCCGCTCAAAAGTTCACTACAGGGAGAGGAGTTGAATAAACCTCGGGAGTACTGTGCTTTGACTGCTCTCTCTTTACCGTATTTGCTTCAGTGAAATGACAGATTCGTAGAAGGTGGCAACAGCATTCCAGGCGCACTCCTTGAGAAGCATTGTATCTATAATACTTGCCAGCCAGGGTCCGTACCTATCAGCAACGTCAAAAACTAACGCTGGCCCCAAGGCGACCATTCGGCCACGGTGTGGTTCGCTATGTTCACAGGAGCCCCACTCTCGTGGCAGGTGGCCGACGGGTGATGATGACTACTACAGCCATGACCGGTTAGCACCTGCACCAGCCGGTAGGAGGGCAATCCGTGACGTCTGCCCAGCCATTGCTCCGAGTGAGGGCGATGTGCTCCTACTATGGCCCCACCAGCTACTGGGGACCCGGGGTCCTCCTTCCATGTTTGGATCAAGGCTCTGTCAAAAAGAACCTTGACCCTCCTGACCTCATCGCCATCATGTATTGCCGGTAAGAAGCCGCGAGAACTTGCGCCTTCAACTCCCACCCGCGACAAGAGTTGCTGCCTTCCAGGATTAGAGCATTAATCCATATGGGTGCACCATACAGCGCCATGCTGGAGATTATTCCTGCATATAGTCTTCTGCAGGGGTTAGTTGCGCGAAATGAGCCCAGAAGTTCTACCGACCGTCAAGGATTCAGATACTTCATCTGGGTCTTCAAATCGACAAGGGAAATATACTTTTACTTTTCAAGTGCCTCTGTAGTTGAACTTACCTTCACCAAGAAAATATAAACAAGATTTTTAGCTTAAATTAAAATTATTTTTTGAATTTCAATATCACACTGGAAAAAACTAAAAAACACTCACACTTACCTAACACCCACTAATTTTTCATAGCTACATTGTCAATATCTTGGTTTTTGCTCTTTATTGTTCCTCTGTTTTTTCAAATATTATAATAGTATAATGTAAATATTAGTATGTAGGGTTATTTTATTGCCTACCTCCCATATTACTTTCAGCTTTTTTTTAACCCAAGGTTGTCTGGAAGAAATCGCTATTTAGCGATAAGACCGCCTGTTGTACTTTTATTTCTCTTATATTTAAGTGTATTCCATTGTATATTATTATTGTAGACGTGCAGTAAAGTTTATAAATAAAAATAAATAAATAAATAAATTATATAATTATTTGTGTAATCCGTAATTGGCCTTATTTTATGTTGTAGTTTTTTAAAACGCTGTAGAATTATTAATAAATAAATAGCTGGTCTAACGTCTTTTCTAGGTACAAAAGCAAGCTTTGTTACGAAGCTAATTTTTTTCTTTCGATTACCATCCAAATTTTAAGTCTAATTATTTGTTGACCTGTGTAATTAATTTGTAAACAACACAGTTTCGTATACTCTTTGTTAAAGTATATATAACTTTATCTCACAGGATCCTGTATGCATATTGGAAAAAGAAGGAAATTCATCTAATTGATATCAATTAGCGAAAGTGTTCGTATGTCTCATAGCGCATCCGCTATACATTCTTAGAGACATAGTCATAAAGGCGTGAGTAAATCGACTTTATTTTGCTCCTTTGAACATCATCGGGCGGCATCGGCAATTAATGAATAAAACAGAATGAGAACATTAAACTGTGCACATGTATTGAACACTGATAACCACTGAGAATCCCGTCGGCTACTACCGTCCATAATAAAGGACCATCATAGGATATTTTCGGTGAAGAAAAATATCATGAGTAAAGCTATATATCCCGAGATCAATTTTGGGATATACTTTTTCACTAATACTGATGCATTATCGCTTGACTGTGATCTCACTATTTTATATTTTAGTCAGTTTCTCAACATAATAAGGTTGTCTGGAAGAGTTTGCTTGTAGCAATAAAACCGCCTTTGCACACTATAATTATTGTAATAAGTATCTTAGTTTATATGCCTTTTTGTTTTTAACTTGTGTGCAATGAAGTGTTTTCTCTCTCTCTCTCTAATGTGATGATACAGTCTAACATGGAAGCGTCTTTTTAAGACCTTAATATACCTTTACATCATTATACCGGGAAGAAAATAATATATTAGGTTTATTTTAAGACTTTACAATAGTAGATAAAAGCACATGAAGAATAAATTATTTCGTTATTATTGTATCGTGTATTATTCAATTTTTTTAGGGGTTTTATTTAATTTATAAACGCCAACAGGGTATATGTAAAACTATAAAAATTAGGCTTAAATGAGAATTAACTCTCAATGAAAATAGTAAATTACATTCTTGAAATACGTAAATAAATAAATGCATTTAGCCTTTATTTATTTACGTATTTCAAGATTAATAAACACAGTTCTGATATAAAGCAGGAAATCAATATGTTCCTTATTAAAAGTGGGTTTTACAAGCTTTCAATATAACCTCTTTATTTAAGATCTTATTTGTTCTATTGGGTTTGTTACAGTCATCTAAAAGATCTATATTTTAATTAATTAATTGTATGCACAAATTTATTACTTGTATAAAGGACATGTCTGTGTACATTGTATTGTTAAGAATAGAATATTCTTTGGAGCAGGAATGTACTGAAAAGATGCAAGAAGTTGAGACAGATGATAGTACGAACTCCTGCAGAAGTTTGTAAACCTTTGTGCCACGTAGAATCAGGTCGAAAAGTCATGAGCGGTGCTAGAAAAAAGGATTTGTAGAATAAAAGCTGAAAACTACATAAAAAATGGTAGAATGCGTCAAAGATAGTTTATTCAGCAATTCAGTATTTATTTGGCAGACGGTGTATTATCGGAACGGGAGTCCGGCGTCCAAATAAAAGCTAACGAGCTCTGTACGGGGGCTTAGTAATGGAGTACAGGCGAACGGTGCTTTGGAATTGTTTGCTTAGTTGCTCTAGCACATTGCTTTGTATTTATATATTTATTATACACTAAATCATGAGAATTAAGAGAACCGAAGGATGGAAAATTGTCTTAAGTTTTGCTTGAAGTTTATCCCTTTTAATATCAAGTCGTACCTCCTCCTCGTCCTCGCCTAATTGAATAACAGATTTTCCCTTGTTTCTACGGGATCATTGTAAAATGTTTATAAAAACAAATCCGCAAGTTTCTCTTTAAGGAATCTATTTTTTAATTATTACAATAGATATCTGTCAAGTTCAATTACATAAATAAATTACAATCGACTGCAATATATATACATATATGAGTCCCATATCCTTAGAGTCATGAAAAGGTTCTTATGAAAGAAGAAATTAAAAATCCGAATTGCCATGGTAGATTGCATCTACTCCACAAAAGGATGGGTGTGCATAAAGGTATTTCCCAACGTAAAAAAAGAGATCCCGGAATTGAGGAAATCGCATTTTCTAGTTTTTTTGTGTCTAGACTGGTGGAAAGCTTCTGCCGTGGCTAGGAACCATCCTACCAGTAAAGATGTACTGTCACGCAAGTAATATGTGCTCCGATACGATGCTGTGAAGAAACCATAACAGGTAAATTGCGTCTTACCAGAACAGCGCGATTTAATTTTAGACTGTATCATAACTTTCGATAAGGTGTGATTTCAGTCAAATGCGAACCTGTCCGCAAAAAAATCTTGTGTGCAATTCACTCGTGGTAGAAGTGAAATCTCAAAAATTTTTACTTCAATTTGATGAACATGAGTGGAGAGGTACCAGGTAGAGCATAAAGAAAACCACGAACATAACAAACACTGTTTAATGCTTTCTGTTTCATTTTCTTGAAAATTTTCGTGAAATGTTCTGAATTAATGTGTGTCACGTTACTGTCGCTCACTCTTCACTCAAAAAAGACAGAGCAAAGTATTTCTAACAGCTAGTTTTTTTTTTCTCTTTACTAAAGACCTTGGTCATTATGTGACTATGTCGCTCCGTAAGCTAAGCAATCACATATAACTTATATACAATATCTGACTTATTACTGTACGGAAATGTTAGCTAGTTTGGTATAAATATAATATCCCCTGTAGGTGTACGCCCCGGTGGCATGGCATCGGTCTATCGGGCCAGATCACCTTGCACAGCGATAACCTTAAAAGCACCACCAATATTAATACATCAAACACCCACGTGCACGCCTCGCGTCCATCATACGTACACACACACACACTATTACAAACAAACACACAACAGTGGCTCTATTATTTTTCATGTAGCAATTTCCCGGGTACTTCCTGATACTCTGAATATTGGGAAAACCTTACTTAGTAATCATCTTCATTACGAAATTTCAATCGCGAACAGTTTTCGAGGTTTTTAGTGATACAAAACAATCTTCATATTTTTTCTAATAAAATCAGTTTGGGGCGCATCGATTGGATGTTAAAGACTATAACGGGCATGAATTTTTGAAGTGATACTTCTTTAGGCGCACGACACAATGATATGCAGCGTTTTTTATGCGAATTCGTTAGAATGTTAGGTAGTTTTAATATTTACAAATAACAAGTGGCATTTTAATTTGCCACTCGTCATTTAATAATTTAATATAAATAAAAAATATTTCGTACATACGCTTTTCTATATTTTTCGAGATGTCATCACTAACTATCAAATAATATCATAGTCAAGTTCTAAAGTGTAAGTGATGATTAAGAGCCACGGTTACACTACTGTATGATTCAATTACGTATTTTCAAATCACATTTAACATAAATACACATCTTAATTTATTTAAGAAATATATTTCTGTCATATCGTTTTTAACACAAAACAAACCCAATACATGCAAATTTGTAGTGATTTTACTATATAGTATAGTTTTCACACAAAATTTTATTGTTCCCGTCGATGTTGTCCGCGTAGTTCACTGTTGAATTCACGTAAACGCACATAATAATTCATCCAAATGGTTCTAGCCGTAAGTGTATTTTATTTAAGATCGTATATAATGTCGAAATAAAGATGACTAAGAATGCACAATATATCTGATAGTAAGTAAATGCTAATAAAACGTAATTCAGTGTCCATTTCCTGAGTATGTCCTGACTCCTGAGCCATCAAAATCCCATAAAGAGCTACAGAATGTCATAAGTCATTTGTAACACTTTATTTTATACTGCAATATAAACATACTTTCCTTTTTGTATTGAATTTTTATTACTGAAACCCAGCACGCTTAGCCAATAAAGCTTTTAAGAGCAGGTGCCGGTTGTTCCCATAGTTTACAGGTTCCGTATAGAGACACGTGTTTCAGGGATCAATGGCTTATCTTAGCGCCGGCGCCCATTTATGAGAGATTTTTTGAAGGGATGCACTAGCATATACGGGCGTTTTTAACAAGCTGTTATTATTTAAACTAGTTGAGTCGGCAAACTTCTTACCGCTTCATAATCAATAAATTAATCAATAAATCAATAAATGTTTCAACTTTAGTAAATAATGTGGTAAAAACTTAATCGGAAGAAAAGGAATTCGTAAACAATAAACGCGACCCTTACGCCCAGATTCCCACCAAATATATTATAGTTGCGATCAGAAATTGTTGATTGTCAATGTCAAACGTCAAAAACAAATGAAACAAACACAAAACAATTTTTTATTTAATTTGATTTCTGTACGATTTTAAACTTCAAAGTCAAAAACTATAAAATGAAAAATGAATTGATTTCTAAACGATTAAACGGACCTCAAATGTTTGACAGTTAGTAATAGTTTCTAAGGAAAAGCGACATTATCGGTTTTGTTATATTCCATGTGGTTTTTAAATATTTACTCGCCTTTTAAACCGTGGGCTTCCACAAATAATTTAAAACCAAATCTAGCAAGCCTCTCTCGAGTTTTAACGAGACTAACCATCAGCAATTGATTTTTATATATATAGATGTAATTACGGTTACATGATATGATGTGGTCTCCAAAAGATCTTTCACCATACCAATGTCCTAGTATTTAGTATTAATATCTGTATTAAGATTACGTATCATCCATTACAAATTAATACAATGTTTTTGTTCTTACATACATACATACATACATAGCATCACGCCTCATTCCCATAGGGGTAGACAGAGACGACGACCTTCCACTTGCCACGATCTTTGTATATCCCCTTCGCTTCTTTCATTCTCATTAAACCTTTTATACAAGTTCGTCGGTTTAAAGTATTCTTGACCTGGCTGTTATTTAAAATGTCCTGGATTTGGTCCAGGAACGTTCGCCTTGGTCTTCCCCTTCCAACTTTCGCATTCACTCTTGGCTCATAAATCCTTTTTGTCAGTCTCCTTTCACTCATTCTCTTTACATGCCCAAACCATCTAAGCATACCTTTCTCGATCTTAGTCACTAGGTCTTCTTTTATACCACAACGTTCTCTTATCATACTATTTCTCACTCTGTCACTCAGTTTTACTCCACTCATACTTCTTAAGACTCTCATCTCTACCGCATTTATTTTACTTATGTGATTCTTCTGCCATACCCAACTTTCACTGCCATACATAAGTGTTGGCACCAACACGCCGCATGCACTGCCAGTCTTTCTTGAGTAGATGAATAAAATAGGTTATTACCAATTGAAAGTTTGAAGAATATAAATGTATGATAAATGGGGAGAGTGTTAAATTTTTAAAACCTTTGTAGTATAAAAGAAGATGTAGTGACTAAAATTGAGAAAGGTATGTTTAGATGGTTTGGACATGTATGGAGAATGAATGAAAGGAGTGTGACAAAAAGGATTTATGAGTCAAGAGAGAATGGGAAAGTTTAGGGGAAGACCAAGGCAAACGTTCCTGGACCAAATACAAGACATTTTAAGTAAGGGCCAGGCCAAGAGTACTCTATACCGACGAACTTGTATGAAAGGTTTAATGAGAAAGAAAGAAGCGAAGGAGATATCCAAGGATCGTGGCAAGTAGAAGGATGTGGTCTCTGGCTACCGCTATGAGAATGAGGCGTGATGCTATGTTGGTATCTGTAAGCTAACATTATAAAAAATGTACTTGTACTGAATTCATAATATCGTTGCGAACCGTCAAATTCTTTTAAAAATTAACGAATATTTAAACATTAAATAACTTATTTTACCTATACTCAATTATACAAACGTCATTCAAAAAAGCCGCTAGTTTGTGCGAGCCAACCTTAAATTGATGCGGCATGGTAGCAATTCAGATAAGAAGAGATCTTTACAAATTGACTTAAAAAAAAAGTAAAAGCGACAAAATGGATTTGTGGTGTTTTATTACTTTTATTGAACTATGGAATTATGCGTGTATATGAAAACAAAATCAAATTGTCCTTCATTCAAGTAGGCTCGAAAAGCACTTTTGAATCGTCAGTTCTGTCCATTGGTAATAAATCTAGCACCGGTTCCGAATGTTGATTCCGCTGAGAAGAAACCGGCAAGAAACTCAACGATTACTCCTCTTAAATATAGTTTTTGTACGTCACAATGTGTGCAACTGGAATCAAGTCTAAATATATTTGTGACTTAAATAATCTTCAATATTATAATATGCTTTATGTAATAGGATATTTTTCATAAAACTATTTAGAGGCAAACTCTGATGTGATTCAGGTGCCTTATGATAAATACGTATGCTCAACCCAACAAATAATTTCTGAACCTTCACTCTAAAATATGGCATTATAAGTTTGTTTGTTTTTTCTCCTTTTGCTGTATAACTGGTCTGCCTCATTGGTCTAGTGGTTACCATGTTCGATTACAGACATAAGGTCCTGGGTTCAAGTCCCGGTTCAGGCCAATTCAAAAATGGATACTGAGTTTTCTATTAAGATTTTCTCAATATTTGCCCGAAGTTGGGAAGTCGGCAGTGAGATCCACCACCGTGCCTCGGAGAGCACGTTAAGCCGTCGGTCCTGCGTCCCATCTCTCTCGCGGTTGTGTCGGATTACCGTCACATCGGAATATGAGAGTGAAGGAGTAGAGAGTGCACTTGTGTACTATGCCTGCCAATCCGCAGTGGAGTAGCGTAGTGGGTCTATGCTCTACAAACCCTCTATCATATGAGTGAGAAGACCTGTGCCCAGCAGCGGGACGTTAATGGGTTGCTACTTACCTTACTTACTTTGCTATATAAATGAATATGAGTATTATCACGCATATATAAGATGTTATTCAATATAAAGTGATATTTCTTTGAATCTTAATTGATACATTGCTCTTTTTGTAATATAAAGATAGTAACAATGTGGTCCTCCTTACCCCATAACAGTATGTCGTAACACATAATGCTATGAAAATAAGCGAAATACACCCATTTAGCAGTTTCAACATCAGTTTCAATATGATATTCTAAAAACTTGCTCACAGGTTGTAACTAAGTTATAGTCTAAGGTTGTAGCGCTGGTAACTTACTGGTGACTTAATGATATTTACGCAATGTTTGCTTGACGTCACAACCCTTGCTAGTGGGGTGGTAGCCTCGACCGAAGCCTCCCACGAATAATCAAATATAGATAAATTAGAAAATACTATATCCTAATTTTGTCCTGATAGAAATCAATCCTAGAACCCCTAATATTCATTCTTTCTTCTTCTTTCTTTCTATATGTAATTTAATGTGTTGTACTCAACCTCAGATATCTATTTGCTTATTTTATCTCTAAAAGGTCTAGAAGGAAAGGTTTTTAATCAGCTAAGTTGACAAAATGAGCAATGCTGATGATGAAGATGCCTCATGATATATATTATGACATAGAGTTTATAGCGTCATTTTTTCACCATAAGCATCGCCGAGAACAAAAAAACCTGAGATTATAAGTTATAGTTAAACGCAATGAAGCGTAATCGGATATAATTGAAGTGAAACTTCTTTAGGCGCATTAGGGTAAAATTTTTACGGATGAAACGTGCTAATCACGAAAATGTGCAACGTTTTTATGCTAACTGGTTTGAAGGTTAGTTTTGTTATTTGGAAGTATTATTTATTAATAGTTTTGATATTTACAAGTAAAATGTGCCATTTCAATTTGCCACTCGTCATTTAATAATTTAATATAATATTTAATATTTATATAAGTATAAAATAAAAATATTTCATTAATTCCTTTGTCTAAAACACATGGCATTTTTATTTACAATTCGTCATTTGAGATTTCCATAAATTTTTTCTGTTAATTTTCGGCACTTAATATTTTAATGACAGTTAAATTCATGAAATTCCTAACATATATTAGGAATTTTTCCTTTTCTCTCTTGTAAATGTAAAGTTTTAGATTTGTATAAATATAAACAAGACTTAAAAATTAGTTTGCCAAAGAAATTTCACTTCCGACACTGTGTACTTTGTACGCACGGACTTTTTTATATCATGGCTTTTTCATCGGATGCTAAAATTATGAAGAAATTGAAATAGATTGTCATCATTATTGATACTAAGTTCTACCGACTATTTATCTGATTTAATAAACTTGTAAACATTCTTTTGCATTGCTAGTTGTTAATTTATATATTATATATAGAGTTAACTGACAGACAGAGACAGAAAAATTATTTTTTTATAAAAGAAATAAGTAATTACATTGTATATTTAGTATGTTTTTATAATGCCTCACAGAATGTAATTTAAAATCGTGTGAATACAAAAACTCCTCTTTATTACTTGTCAAGAAAATAACTTGCGAAGAATTTATAAACCTCGTTTTTCGCAGTCGCCTTAGATATTTTCTCTTGTCGTTTAATTTTGCTAAATAAAGTATAAATAATTAAATATAAATTTTAACGTTTATTGATTTCATCAATAGCTTGACATGGTAAAATAACTTTTACTTCTTGATCAATACAAGGAGTGATAAAGGCTACATTGGTAAAATCCTATTTGTCACAAATAATGGTATTATAAAATATTTTTTTTATAATAGAAAGTCGCTCACTGAAACTATTTAAGAAATGAAATAAGATAAAGTTGAAAAAAAATAAAGTATTAAACTCAGTCTTTCACATTTATTTAATATAAAAACAGTAAATATTTTAAAACTAAGTACATATGCATTGGCGGACATAGCTTCACAAAAAAAAAAAATCTTTTAAGTCGTGGAAGCGCATATAATCTTTACAAAATACTTTATCTTAATACATCTATAACAAAATAATACTCTTTGGCAGTCAGTCTAAAGTAACCAGACGACCCAGCACAATCGACAATACATAAATGTTTTCGATCAATAATATCAATTTTAAAATCTTTGTATACAAGCTGAAGCCTTTTTTAAATTTAGGTTTCAATACCTTTAAGAAAAACAACATGGCCTTTTATTCATTTGTAAATAATAAATTAATAAAAGGGCCTATACTCGTGAACATTTAAATAGTGTTATTAAGTACCATATTTATTACTTTTTATCAGATAAGTTTAAAGAAAATATGTTAAAAACTAAGTGCCATGTCATTACTTCCCAAAAATCGGAACTTGTCTTTTGAGTATAAGTTATTACATTTTTTTAAGAAATTTATTCTAAAAGTTCCAATTTAACATTACTGGTGTAGGTAGATAATATTTTGGTGATCATTAATGAATTCTTTGGACACTAAGCTCTCTTTTTTATGAAATAACGTTATAAAAAATTATTAAAGACTAAAATATAACAAGAAAAGTGTACATTTCTTTACAATTTTCATTCATTAACAAATAAGATTTTAAATTATAGCTATAATATACATGTATCTTTGGTTTATGTGTCAATGAATTGATCGCTTTTTACCTTAAAATGAAATTACTAATTAGCTAAATACATGTGCAGTTAAATTCTGATCCTAATTTGATAAAATGCAACAATTTTACACATAATAAATTAGCAAAAACGAAGGTATGCTGGGTGGTCTGTAAAAATGGCTTAATCTATGATCAACAAACGTAGTTCACAGGAAAGTACTTTTTCATGTCAGTATCTTTGTAAAGCTCCTCTTTTACTTCGTTTGGATAAATATCTGGCAAAGAACTAGTGCCTACGTTGGCTTCGTCAGTCAATTCTCTGTTGTAATATTTATCTGGATCGTTATCATCATAGTTTAAACTATCGTCAAAATATATTGTAGTGGTTGTATCATTTTCTGATACACTTTCGATTTTGAATGCATCGTAAGGTGGGGGTAAATCTCTATTTTCTGATCTATACAGTTTACGTCCAATATTTTTGACTGGTTTTGCATCTGTGCTTGTGGATACTTCTGGAGATTTGATCCTTTTGCTTTTATATCTTCTATTTTGGAACCATATTTTGACCTGTGTAGGGGATAGGTTCAAGGTTTTCGCTAGTTGTTCCCTTTCTGGTGCAGTCAAGTACCTCTGGGCTCGAAATCTGACCTCCAAGGCGTGTACTTGTGTTTGTGAGAAAAGGATTCTAGGTTTCCTTTTAACGTTCTTCTTTTCTAGCTTACTGCTGCAGGTTTGCTCTGTCGACAAAAATAGTAATAAGTAAGGCATATTCTTATAATCACATTACATTCGTTTTAAAGTAGAAAAACAATATTATATTTATTTATAACTAAAGAGAAGTATACGTTCATGGAAATGTTAATAAGAATGTCAATTTATCTCATAGGATTGCTGAATAAAGTGATTTCTTATGTGAAAAGTTAAAATGGAGATAATTTATTGATCTAGTGGTCTAATGATTTTATATAGTATATGTTATGAATATAGTACATTTACAATCTTATTAATATATAATTAAATCTGATCGACGTGTTGGTTAGAGAACCAACAACAAATTTCATATTATTTTTTTTGATAATTATATAATTATCTTAAAATGTGAAGTTATATATTCGTAACTTATATATAGTTTGATGTTGAATTGCTGCTGCTAAATTTACTAATAACTTTTTTACTGTCATCAATAAAGGTAAAAATCTTACTTGTTTGTTTTTTAGCTAAAGATGGGAATTTTTGCAATGTTTCTGTGAATGGGATACTCTCACTTGTTAGATGTTGTATATTCTTCTCGGCGATTTTGATTCCTAAAGCTGCTGGAAGACTTTCCCTTTCAACGACGTCCATTTTGACTGGTCCATCAATCATGTTATGATGACCAGAAAGATCAGAATATTCGTGGTTCTGATGATAAAAATTATGACAATATGGATTATAATTGTAATAATCCTCCATTTTTGCTTCGTGGTACATTTCTGGATTCCAGTACGGGTCATTGGGAACAGGTGCGTTTGGATAAACTTGACTAAAATACTCTGGGCAGTACTGGTTTTGATGGAACAGCTCATATTCAGGGTTCCGTTTTTCCCTTTCGTTTGATTTCCAATCATTCCTTTCGTAGAACGTGGTTTGATTTATATTCAATATATCCTTTACAGAGAAGGGTGTACTTAAGTTACCCTGGTTCATTTGTATTTCGTCAGTTTTCAAGCGATAGTTTTTTTGGTCGTACGTGAAATCCTTATCGTATTTCTTATACACATCGTATTCGTACAATTCGTTTTTGCTTCCGTTAAAGCTTTCTTTTACGCTGTTGTACGACGTTGTCACCTCGTTGTGTTGGTTATAGGTATCCATTTTAGTTCAAAATACACGTTCACATTAAATATTCACTTTGGTCTGATTGTTATTAATTATTCTTAATTATGTTGTGGCTGAAATGACTCGCAATGGACGACTGATGGTGTCAGAGATTGGGATACGAAGCCAATCCAGAAAGCTCACTGTGTTAGGGGCGGGGCTATGGGGTTTCTAGCCGTCCTTGTCTGATTAGAATAAATTGATACTTCTCTCTCTGTCTACGTAGGGCAGTTTGTGGCGTGTAAATACACGGATGACTTCATTCCTGTCATGAGTTTGATCTCTATATCGCTAATGACTTTTCTATCGACCACTGACGTGGATATTTTTTATAATGCTTTGCTAGGCGTGATTTATTTTGCGTTGTTTATGTGATTAATGAATACACGTTTTATTTATTACATTATATTATGATATAAAGCCTAGAAAGGAATCAGTAAATAAATAGTTTCGTATTTACTGACCGAATAATGCTAATCGAACATTTATAAGTTTTGTTTTATAACTATTACTTAGGTCTTTGTAATTAGGCTGGTAACTATCCACGGCAGAAGCTAAAGCTTCATGCTCAGACGAATTGAAAACATGAAGTCCTAAATTAAGCATGTTGGTTATGAAATATGGGAAATTATCCAGTGAACTGCCTCATTGGTCAAGTGGTTAGCATGTTCGACTACTGATATTAGGTCCTGGTTTCGAGTTCCAGGTCGAGCCAATTCAAAAATCAATATTGAGTTTCTATTAAGATTTTCTCAATATTTGCCCGAAGTTGGGAAGTTAGCGGTGTGATCCACCTCCGTGCCTCGGAGAGCACGTTAAGCCGTCGGACCTGCGCCTGATCTCTCTCCGGTCGTATCGGATTCCCGTCACTTCGGACTATAACAGTGAAAGAATAGAGAGTGCTCTTGTGTACTATGCCTGCCAATCCGCAGTGGAGCAGCGTGGTGGGTCTATGGTCTGAAAACCTTCTAATTAGCTTTTTACCTTACCAGTGAGATAATTAGTAGCGCGTTTACTCCGAAGCAGTCAAAGTCTCTGAATGTTAATATTCATTATTTATAATTCAAATCGTCACAACTTTATTTCAGGACAGCTTTATCGGTAGCAAATGTTGATTAATAAAGCCAAACAAAATGAGATATATTATAAACAAATTCCTTGACACCTACGTAGGCACCGTTATGAGAGTTGCCATGATAATTGAGATCCTTGGTTCGGAATCTGTTCTATTTTATTTTATTTTAATATATTGCTGGGACAATAACAGCCCCTGGTTATTGTGTTTTATACCCAAGGTTCTGAATCTAGTTGTTACAAAACTCATACGATAATAATTCAATATCCGGAAAGATAAACAGATTTGAATCAAGATCTGGACATATAAAGAAGGCTGCTACTACCACACTATTTTCAGGTCGGATTTCAATTCAAATTTTATTCATTATTTTTTGAACACATTTTTTTATTTGAATCTATTCAAACCAAATTAAAATATCTTTAATCAAGTAGGCCTATTACAGCACATTTGAATTGTCAAATATACTTTTTCTCCACACTCTAATTCTAATGTACGTCTGATGACGGTATTAAAGAACGGCTTAAATCATAAGTTAAAAGGACTCCTTCGCGCCGTGTCATAAGAAGTGCCCACAGAAAATTCAGACGGTTATTTTGTATTTTTTTTACCATCAGCATTACAAAATTATATTAGTTTAGTATATTTCAATTCAAAATAGGGCAATTCGTTCACTCCCAGGCGTTTCTATCGTCTAGGTAATCTTGCAACTTATAATATGATTTTTCAATTAACTTTCATTTAACATTTAACTTTGAATTTATTAAGTGAAATCTTTAGAACGTCTTGTGGGAGTTTATTATAGCAACATATACAGTTACCCTTAAACGAGTTGTTATTTTACATGTACTTGTATTTAACTGTAGGCACGGGGGTGGATCACACCGCTAACTTCCCAACTTCGGGCAAATATTGAGGGAATCTTAATAGAAAACTTAATATTGATTTTTGAATTGGCCCGACCCGGGACTCGAACCCAGGACCTCTTGTCTGTAGTCGAACATGCTAACCACTAGACCAATGTGGCAGTGTTTTTGACATATTTATTTTTGTATGTGAAATTTGGAATTCTTTACACAAAAGTATATATAAATACACCCTCTTTAAAACCGCCATAAATTTGAACGTTATATGAATTTTGTCAACTTTCAATCAGAAGTGTTTTAAGTTGCTTTAAAAAATTCTTACAGTCAATATGTTTTTTGTAGAGGAACATAATATTTAAAATTTCATGGACAGACCCTTAAATTAATTAATTTAATTTATTCTTTATTGTAGACCCCACACAGTAATTATGTAAATTAGTGTCGGAAAAAAGGCGGTCTTATCGCTTTAAAGCGATTTCTTCCATACAACCTTAAGGAAGAAGACTTAGTTAAGAGTTTAAGGCAGGTGATAATAAAAAACACACTACATACATTCATAAATATGTCTGAAAATAGGATACATATATCAAGAATATATATGAAAATAAAATACATCGTCGTCGTCGCTTCACCGATGGACGTCCATTGCTGGACATAGGTGTCACGTAATGATGTCCACAAGGCCCGATCTTGCGCCGCCTGGCTCCAGCGGCTACCGGCGACCCTCTTTATGTCGTCGGTCCACCTTGTGGGAGGTCTCCCTACACTCCCCCTTAGCACTAGCCTCTGGGACGGCGGACCGCGGAGGCCGTCGTCCCACGTAGCGAGGCTCCGTAGGTTGTCGGGCGGCGCGCCATCGCGCTGCCCCATAGGTAGCTCGATCCTTAGGATCAAGGTAGGGGCCCCTCACGGGGAGTCACGGCGGCGCGCGCAGTTTTACTCTATAGCTAACCTGTAGCGTCGCCATTGTGACTCCCCGTGAGGGGCCCCTACCTTGATCCTAAGGATCGAGCCGCCTANTCTCCCTACACTGCGCCGCCCGGTGCGTGGTCGCCACTCCAGCACCTTCGGGCCCCAACGTCCATCGGTCCTCCACATAGTCGGACTATGTGCCGGACGGATTCGTAGGGCTATGGTGACTTTGGTTCTGCTACGGATCTCCTCATTTCCGATTTGGTCGCGTAGAGAAACTCCGAGCATAGCCCTCTCCATTTCACGCTGAGTGACTCTAAGCTTTCGTATGAGGCCCATAGTCAGCGACCACGTTTCGGAGTCGTAGGTCATCACAGGCAACACGCACTGTTCGAAGAGCTTTGTCTTCAGGCACTGAGGGCTATTGGACGAAAGGATCTGCCGTAGTTTCCCGAACGCTGCCCAACCGTGTTGGATTCGGCGGTTAACCTCTTTGTCGAAATTGGACCTACCTAAAATAAAATACATACATATATAAAAATTAGTTAACTATTGATAAAAATGTTATTAAATGTAAGTAGTGATATTTCAGCTTTATTATAATTGAATTATACTTTGTTAGTGCTAAATCTACTACACACCTTATACATTACTATGGCTCATAAGAATTTGTTATGCGAATTTCTCGTTCTCGTAGATTTTCGAATAACAAGTAATTATAGTTATTTTGAGGATGTAACGATAAAGTATAAAAAAAATTGCTTTGATATTTACGGCAACGGCATATATTTATGATATTACTGATAAACCCTTTATTCTTTATAAATATTCAGCATGGAATTGAATAATAAACCAACATTTAAATTTTAATTATAGATTTCACTCAAATAAATTATCTACCTACTTGCTAGACTCTGTAAGTTAGCAGATATATTGTACACAAAGATATTTATGTTAGAAATATACTATTATATATTATGACACCATGGTGTAGAAACACGATGATTTTAATACAAATACATATATAGCAACACGCCTCATTCCCATAGGGGTAGGCAGAGACCACGTCCTTCCACTTGCCTATCTCCATGCACGATTCATGCATATCTCCTTCGCTTCTTTCAATTTTAATTAACCTTTTATAGAAGCTCGTCAGTTTAGAGTGTTCTTGACCTGGGCTTTATTTAAAATTCCCTGGATTTCGTCCAGGAACGTTCGGCTTGGTCTTCCCCTTCCACTCTTGACTCATAAATCCTTTTTATCTGTCTTCTTTCATTCATTCTCTCAACGTGCCCCAACCATCTAAGCATACCTTTCTCAATTTTAGCCACTACATCTTATTTTATACCACAACGTTCTCGTATCACAACTTTCTTACTCTGTCACTCAGTTTTAATCCACTCATACTTCTCAACGCTCTCATCTCTATTGCAATTATTTTACTTTTGTGATTCTTCTGCCATACTCAACTTTCACTACCATACATAAGTGTTGGCACCAACACTCCAGCATGCACTGCCAGTCTGGCCCTTTGAGACGCCATCTGGTTATTCATAAAGGCGTGCAGAGCACCATTTACCATATTCCCTGCATTCACTCTCCTTTCGATATCACTTTCACATGTTCCATCTTTTGTAAATTTAGATCCCAAGTATNCAATATTTGCCCGAAGTTGGGAAGTTGGCGGTGTGAACCACCCCCGTGCCTCGGAGAGCCCGCTAAGCCGTCGGTCCTGCGCCTGATCTCTCTCTAATCGTGTCGGATTCCCGTCACATCGGTCTATGAGAGTGAAGGAATAGAGAGTGCACTTGTGTACTATGCCTGCCAATCTGCACTGGAGCAGCGTGGTGGGTCTATGCTCTAAAAACCCTCGCTCCTTGGCGTGAGGAGGCCTGTGCCCAGCAGTGGGACGTTGATGGGCTGCTACTTACTTACTTACTTAATATATGTATATTATAAAATAAGCAATATGTAAAATATGTATCTTCTATGAGTGAAGAGGCGTATGTCCAGCATTGGGACGTTAATGGGCTGCTACTTACCCTACCTATTTATAATAATATTTTAACTCGTAGAAGGCGTTCTAAGGATATCGTTCAATAAACATAAATCCGTTATTGAGAGAACGCTAATGGAAAAAAAAAATCTATACTTTTAAGAATTACTGAGACGATTAAAAAAGCGCAGTAAGGATTCTTTATAAAAATTAATGAAATATATGTTGTAATGATAATGATAAAGAAAAACCAGACCGTGTTTGTTTTGGGTTTTTGTCAGAACAGCGCGCAAAGGAACCCTTGTAACTTTAGATTCTAAGTCCTTCTCTAATATCATCATCAGCTGTACAATGTTTGAGGAATCCAAAGTGTTATAAAGGCCATCTTGACCAAACTGCCTTTTTGAATAAGTGGACACCCTACATGGCTGTAGTGTAAATTGTTTTAACGATGTGTCGAAAGTCTTAACAAAATATAAAATTGATACTTTATAGTGAACTCTTGAACAATTTACCTATTTACTTCTTTGCATTAAATTTAATATGTGTTTTGTTGTTGAATACAATAAAATATTTTTTGACTGATATATATTAACAAGCAACGGTAAATCTTCTGACATAAATGAATAATTAACGTGACAATTATATATAACAGGGATATTTGATGTATTGATTCTTTGAAATTTTAATTATTATTTGACGTATTGGCTTTAAATGAATATTGTAACTTCTTTATAAGCTTTTAACTTCTATATTACATATTTGCATACCATTAAGTTAGTTGAATGTTATTATTTGTAATTATTGCTATACCAGCTTGCTGTATAACATTCTTGCAAATAAATGATTATTATAGCAATTAAAAAGGAAAGATAGTAACTAAATAAAGTAATAAAAATAACTTCAAATCTATCTCTATCTCTAATAATCTATTTAATCAATTATAGTTATTTAAAAATATGTATTTGAACATTCGCGAATGAATAAAGGGAAACATATTTATAGAAAATTTGGACAAAATATATGTAGAGATTACAAATTCAAAGTACATATGAGCAAGTTCATTTTATGTATAGACATGATATAAAATACATTGAAATAATACTGTATTGATAAGGATGAAAAGGAATACTCGACTGAGTTCTATGTGGGTTCTTCTTTTTTCTGTGCGCGGTTGATAGTAACATTAGTTTTTACGTCGTTTTTTAATGTCATCAACCATCAGTCTACTAGAATTGTCTTTTTTTGTTGCCGTCAGATTAGCGCTTGTTTATACTCTTACCTTATGGTATGTGATGATACAGTCCAAGATGTAAGCGCGCTGATCTGGTAACGTGGCGGTACGTTTTTGCTGGTGAGGTGGTAACTAGCCACGGCCGAAGCGTTCCACTAGTCCAGGCTAAGACAGACTTGAAAATGCAATTCGCTTAATTCGCCCTACCAGGCTTCGACCCTGGGATCTCCGTTAGCAAAGCGAGTACTTGCAACACTGAGCCAACGAGAGCATCAAAATTGTAGTATTCGATAAACTACTTCGAATTGACTTAAGTATGACTGTTGGTAAGGCATCTATTATAAGTTTCGAAAATCTATTTTAATTTAACCGTTATAATTAAAATATTATATTAATATATACTGCCGCATTGGTCTAGTGGTTAGCATGTTCAGCCACAGGCATGAGGTCATTGGATTCGAGTCCCAGGTCGGGCTAATTCAAAAAACGATAGTGAGGTTTCTCAATATTTGCCCAAAGTTCGAAAGTTGGCGGTGTGCCCCACCCCCGTGCCTCGGAGAATAAGTTAAGTCGTCGGTCCTGCATCTGATCTCTCTCCGGAACTGTGTACTATGCTTCCAACCCGCAGTGAAGCAGCGTGGTGGGTCTATGCTCTAATAACCCTCTATCCTATGAGTGAGGAGGCCTGTGCTTAGCTGTGGGACGTCAATAGGATGCTACTTATTTTATTTTTGTTATTAATATTATTATATTAGTATCACGCCTTTTACCTTATGAATATAAAACTAGCAAAGGAAAGAATTTGACGAAAAGGTGTCTTTACTCGCTTCGCTACCAAAGTTCCTGGGTTCCTTCGCCAGTAGAGCGTCGTCGTCGTCGTCGTCGCTTCAACCGATGGACGTCCACTGCTGGACATAGGTCTCACGAAATGATACCCACAAGGCCCGATCTTGCGCCGCCTGGCTCCAGCGGCTACCGGCGACCCTCTTTATGTCATCGGTCCACCTTGTGGGGGGTCTACCTACACTGCGCCGCCCGGTGCGGGGTCGCCACTCCAGCACCTTCGGGCCCCAACGTCCATCGGTCCGTCGGACTATGTGGCCCGCCCATTGCCACTTCAGGTTCGCGATTCGTAAGGCTATGTCGGTGACTTTAGTTCTGCTACGGATCTCCTCATTTCTGATTTGATCACGTAGAGAAACTCCAAGCATAGCCCTTTCCATCGCACGCTGAGTGACTCTGAACTTTCGTATAAGGCCCATAGTCAGCGACCACGTTTCGGAGCCGTAGGTCATCACTGGCAACACGCACTGTTCGAAGAGCTTTGTCTTCAGGCACTGAGGGATATTGGACGAAAAGAGATGCCGTAATTTCCCGAACGCTGCCCAACCGAGTTGGATTCGGCGGCTAACCTCTTTGTCGAAATTGGACCTACCTAGCTGGACTATGTGTCCCAGGTATGAGTATTCGTCAACAATTTCGAGAGCTGAGTTCTCAACGATGACTGGGTGGAGCGGAACATGGATATTGGACATAACTTTCGTCTTATCCATGTTCATTTTTAGGCCCACCTGTCGAGAAGCTCTGCTGAGGTCATCGAGCATTGCATTGAGATCTTCCAGAGTCTCTGCCATAATGACCACGTCGTCGGCAAACCGTAGATGAGTGATGTACTCGCCGTTGATGTTGATGCCCAGTCCGTTCCACTCCATAAGCTTAAACAGGTCCTCCAACGCCGCAGTAAAGAGCTTCGGGGAGATAACATCTCCCTGTCGCACTCCACGCTGCAGTTGGATAGACTCTGTGCTTTGGTCCTGTATACGGACTGACATAGTGGCGTTTTCGTACAAACACTTCAACACGTGTATGTACCGGTGGTCAATTCGGCATCTCTGCAAAGATCTCAACACGGCCCATGTTTCCACCGAATCGAAGGCTTTCTCATAGTCCACGAACGCCAAGCAAAGTGGCCGATTATACTCCTCGGTCTTCTGTATAATCTGCCGCAGCGTAAAGATGTGGTCTATGGTACTAAAGCCTTTTCGGAATCCGGCTTGTTCGGGGGGCTGGAAGTCGTCAAACTTGCGAGCGAGACGATTCGTAATGACCCTCGAGAACAGCTTATAGACATGACTTAGCAGCGCAATAGGTCTATAGTTCTTCAATAAGGTGTTGTCACCTTTCTTGAAGAACAGAACTACCACGCTCCTATGCCATGCCTTGGGCACCGTGCCTTCCAGAATGACGGAATTGAACATTCGCTGAAGGACTTTAAGAATGGGTTTTCCACCCGCCTTCAGGAGTTCCGCTGTGATTCCGTCATCACCCGGTGCCTTGCCGTTCTTCATCTGTTTGAGAGCCATACTAATCTCGTACAAGCTGACGTCCGGGATATCTTCGGTATAATGCCGGGTCAGTTTGGCACGGGGATCTTTAGCCAAACTATCAATAGGCTTGCAAGTCGATGTGTACAACTGTCCATAGAAACTCTCAACCTCCCTCCGAATCTCAGGTCCAGATGCAATGAGTTCGCCGTTATGGGTCTTCAGCCGCGTCAACTGGCTCTGACCGATAGACAAATCTTTTGCGAACACTTTAGTGCCTTTGTTGCGTTCGATGGTATCTCGTATACGCTCGGCATTAAAGTGTCGCACATCACGCTTTTGCGATTTAGAGATCTGTCTATTGATCTGCCGATATGCGGACGCGTCTGCTGTAGACTGCAAGCTCATTGCATGTCTCTGTTCCATGAGATTAAGAGTATGGTCTGAGAATCTCTTGGTTTGCTTTTTACGGGGTTTATAAAATTTCATCCCAACCGTATGGACAGTTTCCACTAGCCTATCGTTTAGCTCGTCCACAGATTCGCAATCCTCGAGGCAGGCGAAGCGGTTTTGCAGCTCTAGTTGAAAGCTCTCGGGGTTTTGGATATGCGCGCGAGTGGGTCGGAGCGTAGACTTCACCAGTCTGAACCGCTCTCGGTGTACGTTGATATTCAATGTGCCTCTTACCATACGGTGATCGCTCCCAGTTTTCACTTGATTGATCACAGAGACATCATTGAATATGTTCCGTTTCGTAGACATGATGAAGTCAATCTCGTTTCTCGTGGAACCATCAGGACTCAGCCAGGTCCATTTTCGGAGCGGCTGTTTCTTGAAAAAAGAGTTCATCATATAGAGTCCCTCCTTTTCCATGAAATCAGCGAGCATCTGTCCCCTCTGGTTCCGTTGCCCATACCCAAATTGCCCCACTCTCAACTCTGCCCCGCTTCGTTCGCCGAGTTTTGCGTTGAAATCACCCATAACAACGTTGTAGAAGGTCCTAGAGGTATGCATGGCTTTGGAAATGTCCTCATACATAACCTCTACATCATCATCTGGATGCGATGATGTGGGTGCGTAAACCTGGATGACCTTCAACGAATACCGTTTGGTAATTCTGAGTATCAGGTACGCTACCCTGTTGGACACGCTGTTAACTTCTACAACGCTGTTGACGAGAGATTTGTGGACGAGGAACCCGACACCACCTTGGGACTGGTGTTCGCCCTCCCGGTAGTAGAACAAGTTACCGGATTTGAGGATTATCGTGTCCTCCCCCTCTCTACGGACTTCCGACAATCCTATAATATCCCAGTGTAACTTGTTTACTGCTTCTTCCAGTTCGAAGATCTTTTCGTCGGTCCTCAAAGTGCGTGCGTTGTATGTTGCCAGGTCAAGTCGTCGGGGTTGGCAGCGGAATCTCTTCCGGAGATTCTTAGCACCCCCTGCCCCGCCGTTACCATAACCGCTGCCAGAGCTAGGAATAGCGGGGCTGCCGGGGACTGGGGGCCGTTGCTGCCTTGTTGTTGTCATTTGTGGTTTCTGCCGATAATCACCACGCTTGGCAGGCGGGTTGGTGATCGCAGTGCTGACCCTCTCGCACCGATAACGCTGCTGCCCGTTATCGGTCTCTAGCATTTAGGTCAGCGGGGAATGGATATACCGCCATTTATCGGTGTGGGATGTTATAAATAGGAAATGACAGTCAGATAGGAGTTTTGGGGGGGTATTTGGGTTGGGGATAGGATATTTCTACCGCGGAGGGGATAAATTGTAGCGGTAGTAACAGCTCGAGGCACCCGGGGTCGCTTACCCGCGTGCTTAGCTAGTAACCGGACAGGTTATCTGACTAAGCACCCTCTGGGTGGCCAGTAGAGCGAATTAAGGTTAATTTAATTTTTTAATTTGTGTGAAACTGGAATAGTGGGAGGCTTGGGACGTGTCTAGTTACCACCCTACCAGCTAAGACCTACCGCAAAGCCAAGAGATTTGTGTTCCGGTATTCATTGTAGAAACCATTAGAGGTAACTCACCTCTTACCAGGCTATTATCATTTAACCTTCGGGAGGTGAAGCGCTGATCTGTCAGCAATAAAAAAAATATGTTATCCTTGCAGATGTTTTAATGTAAGTTTTGTATTTTAAATATTAAATTTTTATATTGATCTGCGAAAGTAAAAGTAATGTAACAACTATTGAAACTATCTAAAGAGAATTATATAATTCCTTTAACAGATCATATTACATTTTTTTATTTAGCTATTTTTAAATAAACGTTCACAAGCTTCCTGATATTAAACAATTTCAAACCAATGTTAAGGTGTATGTTCATTTGAGCGGGAGACGTCATTGGGTATATTGTAAGAATTGGAAAAAGACGTGTTTTAGGATGAAAGAAGTATAATTTTATTTGGGATTGAGAAAGATTTATTTGTTAGACATATCAAAATAGTAGGATACAATTCAAATAAAATTATTATTATCGATCTCTATATTAAAAAGTGATATTGTTATTATTTTACTATATAGGGTTGCTACTCAAGAGTAAGAGATATTATTTTATGGTATTCATTCTACACAAATCTTATATCGATCTTTCTATGGATCTCATAAATTCAGACGTATAGCATATATGAAGTAGAGTATGTTTTAATTTTTTATTAATGTCCGATCACTAATAAAATTATAAATATTAAATATATATGTTATAATTACAGCCGTTGTAGTACTCAAGAGGACCATGTTTTTTCAATAAAAGATAATTTTAACTGGTTCACATTTTTGTTTAGATGTCTTAATTTCCATTGCGTTGATCTAATTAGCAAATGAATTATAATGAGATTGTACATAAAATTTGATTTGATAGCCATGTAAAATATCATCTCAGCAAGTTATTATATATTAAAACAAATTTTGCTAAGATATCCATTGATGCAAGATATATCACTGTTACAGGAGATCACAATTATGATTTTATGAGTTGTGTGATAAAATTAAAAAGTAGTAAAATCAGCTGAGTATCAAATACCACTAGGGTCGAATGCCAAAGGTGAACCCATAGAGCCTTATTAATGAATACCTACTGGGTTTTAGTACATATTGCACAAATACATAGTGTTGAGACCTCTTAGTGGGCACAATAGTAACTTTTTGTTAAGGAAGACGGCGGTCGTGAGCCGCACGTCTTCACCCCGGGTGCCTACGACGGTATATGGAGGCGGACCCTGTCGCTCGTGCCTCTTCCAGAACCATCACTCTGTCGCTAAAGGAGGCCATCGCTTTTCAACACTCTTCCCGTTCCACCAACGTCGTGAGAGCGACAGAGAGAAGTCGACCCTAATACGGCCCCGAGAGGATCTGTGCCAAGTGAGACGTGATCACGCGCTAACCAGCGACCGTGGAGCGGTGACACAGTCTCGAACGTCGAGCTCCGCGCTCGGCTCCCTCAGCCGGTCCCGCCACTCAGTTCCTAGGACCGCCTAAGCCTGGCGCAGCCAGTCTTTTTCGTCCCCTGAGTGCTGTAGTACCTGTATCAAGAGGTCTCATTTCTCATGGATTGGGGTTTTTGCATAAAAGCATTTCCCAGCGAATAAAAAGCTAAGTATT
The DNA here is from genome assembly GCA_015832385.1 of Elymnias hypermnestra. Classification (NCBI taxonomy): domain Eukaryota; kingdom Metazoa; phylum Arthropoda; class Insecta; order Lepidoptera; family Nymphalidae; genus Elymnias; species Elymnias hypermnestra. Next base: position 6,116,593 of record JACTOM010000330.1, read on the forward strand.
ACCTTTTTTTATTTTTTACTTGATAGGTGATATATCACAAAAAATATTGGCTATTCACATTGTGTGCTTATGAACATCGACACAAGTGAACACTTCCTCAAGATGAATAAACGTTAATCATGAAATCCAACTAGTCCGTTTTTGTTTAATATTTGTAAAGTACGTTGTAAATAAATATATAAGTGTTTCTAAAGTATTTTGAATAATGTATTGTCAGTACACTTATTGAATATAAATTGTTATGTATAAAAATGAATTGCTCTTCGTTAGACACGGTAAAACTTCATAACTGATTTGGATAGTTTTGGTTTTGAATTATTTAAAAAAGTCCAGGACAGAGTTTATGAATATATATTTAAAAATAATAATAAAACCTAATTCTTATTGAGCACTTTTTTTTACCATAATTCTTTTGGTTTCGGGGAGTTTTTAATCATATTTTTGACTACAGTTGGAACATTCTACAATTACCATTTATCTTTTTAATATATTGATTCTAAGGTGATGCGAAGATTGCCTGGTCAACTAGTGATAAATGCTTCTAAAAACAGTTTTAATGACAAAAAGAAACACCCGACACAACGTTCTTAAGACAGTGTGCAGGCGCCATATAAACCACGCCAGTGCCACGCTGTGAGTGTCGTATTACATCGGAAGCAACGAACTATCCAGTGTTATTGGCACTAAAAAAATTAAGAGATCGTAAAACAAATACTCGTCAGCAATAAAAACACCCATAAGACGTTATTTTATTGTTACACAGTATATTTAAGAGATTTTGGAAGCCATTAATTAACTTATATTTTTATCCCTTCTCGAACTAATTCCGGTTTGGTAGGGCGAATTTATGAAATTGCATTTTCTAATTTGCTTGGGTCTGGACTGGTGTGAGGCTTTGGTCATGGCTACGTACCGCCAAGCAAAGAAATTCGAGTTCCGGCTCGATGCTGTTTAGAAACCATAAGTTAATTCCCTCTTCACAGATTATTGTGCCATTTTAATCTGTATCATCACTTACCATCAGGTGTGATCACATTTAAGCGCAAACCAGTCAGCAATAAAGAAAAGTCTATTTATTCCAGTTAATGTCTGAAAAAATGACTCGTTAATAGGCCACTATTTGTCCTAGATTCCTACCTTCAAATGAAACCCTCGTGTTTGATTGTTCTCACTCATTCAATCACTTCAACCGATGGATGTCCACTGCTGGACATAGGTCTCACCTAATGATACCCACTGTACCCGATCTTGTGCCGACTGGCTCCAGCGGCTACCGGCGATCCTCCTTATGTTGGCGGTCCACCTTGTGAGGGATTTGCCTACACTGTGCCTTCCGGTGCAGGGTTGCCATTCCAGCACCCTCGGACCCCAACTTCGGACTATGTGCCCTGCCCATTGCCATTTCAGCTTCGTGATTCTTAGGGCTATGTCGGTGACTTTGGTTCTTCTACGGATCTCCTCATTTCTGATTTGATCGCGTAGAGAAATTCCAAGCATAGCCCTCTCCATCGCACGCTGTGTGACTTTAAGCTTTTGAATGAGGCCCATAGTCAACGACTACGTTTCCGATGCGTATCACTGGCTGATTATTATTTCTAGTTATTTTTATTTATGGTAAAGGAAAACATGGTGAGGTGACTTGCATATTCAAGGAATTATTTTGGGGTATGTGTAACCCGCAGTGTATCCTATAAGTGAGGAAGTCTGTGCCCAGCAGTGGGACGTTATTATTTCAAATATACTGATGGTGATAGTCAGGATCGACTTAGAATGTAAGGTTACGAGGGTTCCTTTGCACCCCGTTCTGAGAAGAGATAACAACAAACTCAGCTAGGGAAAAATAGATAGACATGAGGTCCTGGGTTCGAATCTCGAAATTTTTAGTATTTGCCCGAAGTTGGAAAGTTGGCGGTGTGCTCCACCTCCATTCCTCGGAGAGCATGTTAAGCGGTCGGTTCTGCGTCTGTTCTCTCTTCGATCGTGTCGGATTCCCGTCACATGGAACTACGAGAGTAAAGGAATCAAGAGTGCACTTGTGTTCTATGCCTACCAACCAGCAGTGAGACGCTAATGCTCTTGCTATTTACCCCCACGCTTTATATATGATGGCACTATTATATTATATTATAAATTCATAGTTGTAAGCATTCACTATTATATGGTACACATAAGGCAAGTTGCTACTTAGGCTGCTGCCTATTAACATCCCACTGCTGGGCACAGGCCTTCTTACTCCAAGGAGAGAGGGTTTTTAGAGCATAGACCCACCACGCTTCTCCACTGCGGACATAGTACTCTCTATTCCTTCACTCTCATAGTCCGATGTGACGGAAATCTGACACGATCGGAGAGAGATCAGGCGCAGGACCGACGGTTTAACATGCTCTCCGAGGCACGGGGGTGGATCACACCACCACCTTCCTAACTTCGGACAAATATTGAGAAAATCTTAATAGAAAACTCAATATTGTAATCATGTAAGTGTTAAAGTGCCCTATTCCTAAAGATAAAAAGAGTGAAGTGGAGTTATCAATAGATTTTAACCATTTTTATCAACAACACATTGGCAGATTTTCTAGTTCGGTTATTGTATGCGGGCAACGGAATTAATTAGACTTCAACTTCTTTACAAATTTATTTTTAGTTAAAAGTATACATGTGTCATCTAGTGTTGAATAGTAAGGTAATAATTTAAAGTATCTGTACTGATACGTTCATAACGTAGTTCAAGACACTTTGTATAGATGGCACCACATGCAATTAATACGTACATCTTGGTACATTGAAATTACGCTAGATGGCATTAAAGCAAAGCGTAAAAAAAAAGGTAAAATTTTGGTTGTATACGGAAACAATTTTTTAACCATTATTTGTAATTTTAACCTACTTCAAAAAAAGGAGGAAGTTAACAATTCGTCTGTATTTTTTATGTTTGTTCCCGCGTTTCCACTCGGCAGCTCCTCCCACCTATTCAAAATCTAAACAGTAGTTTCATAGAAGATCTGACGATGATACAAATTGCCTATTAAAATTAATTTCATGAACTCTTATGTTTGAAAATGTAAAGACTTACATTAATAGGACCTGATTGCTTCTATGAGAAAATTTTATACTTTTAAATATTAGGGATATTAATCGGACTATTGATGATAATAAAACGAAAATTCGTCCAGTAATTATGAATTTATCGCAAACAGAAAGACACCTACACAGATAGACGTAGCTAAAGACTGTTTTATATGTACCGGGAAGTAAACAAGTAGCTACCCTAAAATATTGATTTAACAAAACGATAACGGTGCTATAGTCTAATCGATACATACGGAAGTCATATTTTTTCAATTTGACGTGAATACCCCTTTAACCCATTGGGAGGAAATTCAAAAACCAAACAATAACAAAAACTGGGGATAAAGTTTTGGTTTTGTAGCTACATATCTATCACCTCCATCCGAAATTCAATTACATCACTGGATATCTGAAAGATCAAGTAATTTATTACGCGAAGTAGTATTTGTAACACACACTTTTAAAAAAAAGTAAGTAACAGCCTTTTAACGTTCCACTGCTGGGCACAGGCCGCCTCACTCCGAGGAGCGAGGGTTTTTAGAGCATAGACCCACCACGCTGCTCCACTGCGGATTGGCAGGCATAGTACACAAGTGCACTCTATATTCCTTCACTCTCATAGTCTGACGTGACCAGAATCCGACACGACCGGAGAGAGATCAGGCGCAGGACCGACGGCTTAAGGTGCTCTCCGAGGCACGGGGGTGGAACACAACGCCAACTTCCCAACTTCGAGTAAATATTGAGAAAATCTTAATAGAAAACTCAATATTGATTTTTGAATAGGCCCGATCCGGGACCGTAACCCAGGACCTCATGTCTGTAGTCGAACATGCTAACCACTAGACCAATGAGGCAGTTTATATACAAACTATTACCTGTTATGAGACGTAATCACGTTCAACAAACCTGTTAAAAAAAAATCTGTTTTGATCGATAATATTGATTTTTTTTTGCTTTTTAGTGTCGACACGTATATTATTAGCACATACATAGATAGCATCATGCCTTATTCCCATAGGGGTAGGCAGAGATCACGTCCTTCCACTTGCCACGATCCTTGCATATCTCCTTCGCTTCTTTCATTCTCATTAAACCTTTTAAACAAATTCCTCGACTTAGAGTGCTCTTGACCTGGCCCTTATTTAAAATGTCCTGGATTTGATCCANTAAGGCAGTTTATATATAAACTATTACCTGTTATGAGACGTCATCACGTTCAACAAACCTGTTAAAAAATAATTCTGTTTTGATGGACAATATTGATTTTTTATTTGCTTTTTTGTGTCGACACGTATATTATTAGCACATACATAGATAGCATCATGCCTTATTCCCATAGGGGTAGGCAGAGATCACGTCCTTCCACTTGCCACGATCCTTGCATATCTCCTTCGCTTCTTTCATTCTCATTAAACCTTTTAAACAAATTCCTCGACTTAGAGTGCTCTTGACCTGGCCCTTATTTAAAATGTCCTGGATTTGATCCAAAGACGTTCACCTTGGTCTTTTCCTTCCAACTTTCACATTTACTCATGTGAATATTTGTCAGTCTCCTTTCATTCATTCTCTCTACCTGCCCACACTTCTCAATTTTAGTCACTGCATCTTCTTTTATTCCACAACGTTATTTTATAAATAAACTAACGGAAAAGACAAAAGGTTAAGTATGAGTTGCAAATAACAAACAAACTGGCCCACAAATTGCTATCTGATTAATTGTCCTGTAATTGACTAATCATGGATGGAAATATTTCTATTCCGCCGTGTCATTCCGGTATATCGCAAAGGCGGATCGATTCTAATCACTCGAGTAAAATAATCGAATGATTCGATTGTTCTAAGTGCCCGCCTCGATGGGTGGTCCGATATCTCGATGCGATTAGTAAATTGATGATAAATAGATAATTAGATATCACGTTTTGTTGTAATTACAGCCATAATGTTCCACGGTTGTACTTTTAAACGGATTTCGCTATCTTTCATCATCAGTACGGTTAGATTTCATCGGCATTTAGGAAATAATTGTAAAGAATTATTTTGTAATTTGTGTTACGTACGTTTTTTGTTGTGATCTTGATTGTAATTAATAATTTAGTAAACATTGGAATGTTTTTGAATTGCCAAGTATTGAGTTCAATCAAACGTGGAACATGAAGGGATTAACTCGCTTAAAACTATACTACAATTTCTAGGATGTATATTACAACTGGGCAGATATGTGTATTCGTATTTTACCGATGACTATGTAAGTAGCAGCCCATTAACGTCCCACTGCTGGGTAGAGGCCTCCTCACTCATATGAGAGAGTGGTTTTAGAGCATAGACCCACCACGCTGTTCCACTGCGGATTGGCAGGCATAGTACACAATGTTTTGGCGGAATGTCCAGCTTGGGCACCACAGCGGCATGTTTTATTGGCGTTGAACGGCGGGGATTTCTCACTGGCAAGTATAATAGGCGCAATGCTTGGCAGTGAGGCGGCCTGGAGTGCAGTTGCCTCCTTCTGCGAGGCTATCATCTCGTTGAAGGAGGCGATGGAGAGAGAAAGAAAGAGCATTAGATGCCCCTCTTCTCCGAAGGAGGAGGCTGGGAGGAAGGAGGCGTTGTTACGAACGTCTTTTAGCTCCACTTTGAACCCTGTCCTGTGATCTACTTTGCCGGCCGCAACCGGGCTTGTCAGAGAGAATGTGCAAGCGGACCTCTGACAATGTCATCAAAGGTCGACGAGGTTGCCGCTGGGTTTTAGTGGGTATTCTGGCACAGCCAGTGAGTCCCACACTCAGTGCGTAAAAGCATTTCCCAGCGATAAAAAAAGGCATAGTACACAAGTGATTCTGACACAGTTGGTGAGAGATCAAGCGCAGGACCGACGGTTTAACGCGCTTTCCAAGGCACGGGGGTGGATCACACCGCCAATTTCTCAACTTCGTGCAAATATTGAAAAAATCTTAATAGAAACCTCAAAATCGATTTTGCAATGGCCCGACCCGGGACTCGAACCCTGGACCTCGTGTCTGTACCACCTCATATATTTGGACTGATATCTCGATTAATATGTGTATTCGTATTTCGACTGATGACTGTATATTTGTACTGATATATTAGCTTATATGTGGACTAATATCTCAACTGATGACTATATATCTGGACTGATATGTGGGCTAATATCTGGACTAATACGTGGATTGGTATCTCGACTGATGACTATAAATTTGGACTGATATGTGGGCTAATACGTGGACTGATATCTCGACCAACATATGTATTCGTATTTCGACTGATGACTATGTATTTGAACTGATATGTAGGCTGTTATCTGGACTAATAAGTGGTTTGATATCTCGACTGATGATATATATTTGGACTCTTCACTGCACCACTCCTATTGGTCTTAGCGTTATAATATATAGCCTATAGCATTTCTTGATAAATGAGTTATCTAATTTTAAATAATTATTTAAATCGGATCAGCAGTTTCGGAGATTAGCGCGTTCAAGCTTGTTAGCTTTTATAACTCTCCAACTTTATATATGAGTATAGAAGATAGATTCGACACACACCATGTATATTATTTTTGAAATGGTAGTTTTTAGCTGTGATGTGTGACACACCCGGTGACAAGTGATGGTACAGTCTAAATTACCTCTTTTGTAAGATGGTCTGTAAGAAACTGACTATCTTAGAAAGAGGTAATTTACAGATGCAATTTGCACAAATTAGAAATCAATAAAACGTTTTAATTTGGTACCTTCTTATCCAGCCAGACCCATCTGCAGCGTATCATAAAACGTTATAAAAAGCGTTGGGGTAAAAATTTATTAATCAATTTCAAAGTGCTGCCCAATTTCATATATAAATAAAACAAGCGATAAAAACGCGTTTTAAAAGCCGTATCGCTCTGAGAAACAATTAAAAATTCATTTGCTTTTAAAGCGCTTAATTCTAGACTGTTATTTGGGAGCTACTATAATCTCTTTGATTGAGTTGTCAATGAGAGCAGGCGGGCACTAATTGAGAAATTTTATTTTATATCTTGAAATACGACCGTCTTTGTTTCGGTGCCGCCGGACGCCATAATCTTAGTAATTTGGCTTAAGGCGAAACTAATTTAAAGGATAAGAGTTGAAATATATGTTACAAGTCGCTGTATGTTTGTTTGCGATAAACTACTGAACGCATTTTCATATTGCTTTCACTAATAGATGAGTAATAGCGTGATAAGCTGCTAAGAGGTAATTTACGTCTTATTTTGCTACGTGGTAACGAACCCCTTCACCAATTCAAACTCGAAAATAAAAGGAAATACTAATATTGCAGATCCTAATCCTAATCTTTATTTAGGAAGCGATTTTCAAACAATTTATGATATGGTTAATGAAAGCAACCTGAAGGCGGGACGAACCAGTAAAACCAAATTCAATGTGGTATCCAGAAATCACAAGTTAGACCCAATAGGTAGTAATAATCCTGGTCGAATGTGACAACTCAAATATTTTGGTGCATCGGTTAAAGAAGCATGGGAATCTGGTCAGAAAGGGAGAACCATCAATAAAATGAATAATTCACTGTTTTATGTAAACTAATATTATAAAGGGGAAATATTTGTATTTTTGTGTGTATGTGTGTCACAAAAGAACTACTGGACCATTTTCAAAAAATTTTTCACCATTAGAAAGCTGCATTTTCACTAACCGACATAGGCTATGTTACTTTCTCAAAAAAAGATAAGGAACCCTAATAAAAATGCCCTAATGTTACCCAAGGTATGAAAAAAATTGTCAAATAAAATCTGTCATCGCGTGCGCTGCGGAAACTATTGATGATAGAACAAAAAAAAGTTCTACAATATTATAGAACTTATTAATATCTACAAAAAAGTCCACGACACCATATGTCAAACTACAGTAGTTATACCATTATAACTAATTTTGCATTTTAAAAGTTAATAAAAGTGCTGACAATAATCAAACTATTTTATTCGTACCTCTGTATTAATTCTTATCCTATTATTCTAAAAATCTCTCTCACTCACTTCAACCGATGGACGTCCACTGCTGGACAAAGGTCTCACCTAATGATACCACCTGGCTCCAGGGGCTACCGGCGGACCTCTTTATGTCGTCGGTCCACCTTGTGGAGGGTACACTGCGCCTTCCGGTGCGTGGTCGTCATTCCTTGGTTCGAGGGTGCTAAATATCTCAATCTAAAGAAAATAAAGTATTTCGAATCGAACTCCAGTGTCAAAAGTGCTGTTCGGGAAGTTCTGAAACAATATTATAAAGGACCGTTTTGCATTTTTAATTCTTGTTTTTTTTATGGAAAATTCTTTCAATGCCTGTAGAGTATTTCAAATTGACCAATGTCGGACATCCTACGTAAATGATGCGAATTTTAAAATGTATTAGTTAGATATATGTACGTTGCATAGTAAAACCTGTATATTGGTTAGATTATGATTGTAAGCGTATATCTAATAATCAGAAAGGAAATAATGATAAACTAAGTGAAGTAAAACTTTTTTAACTTCTAACAAAAACAAATCTATAGTCCGATTTAGTAAATTTTGTCACTGCCAAGACATCCATATCTACGCGAGTGACTCCGCCGGGCATTGCTAGTCGCCAAATAAAGACAAAGCTCAGGGTCAGGATTATTTTGTTACATATGGCCTGTTGTCAAGTATGGTTGCGAATGGATCCTGAAAGAGGACACTATAAGACGATTTGAGGAGTTCGAGGTCTGGTGTAATTGTCGCCTGCTTTTCATCAGTTGCGTGCAAAAAATTAGCAACGAATTCGTACTCCAGTGTGTCTATAGGACCCGGAAACTTATGCACACCATCAAGAGGAGAAAAGTTGAGCAATGTACTTAGGCTAGACAGGTACCGAGTTACTCCAACTTATAACGATAGCAAAATGAAAGGAATAAGGCGTGCTGGACGCTGGAAGAAGCCGTGGCTGCGGAATATACTTAAATCCATAGAAAAAAAGCCCGCAGTCTAGCTTTTTCGTCTTACAACGAATAGGATTGTATTACAATACAATCCTATTCGTTGTGAGACGAAAAAGTTAGCAGCCGACCTTCAAGAAAAATGAAGAGGCACCATTAGAGAAAATGCTGCAAAACTAAACACGTATTACAATTAAATTACGTGGAAAAGGTCAATTTCTGCGCCATCTAACACGACCTTTATTAAGTCACTACATTCAGACCAAACCTTTTACGTGACCTTTCAATAGACGACCCAGGAAAATATAATTAAATCAGAATAACGAATTAATATTTAGACAAATTTTAATTACAATAAAGAGAGCGAGAGAGAATGTGCACTAATAGAAGGAACCAAAAAAATAGTACACCGCCTTAACAATTATAAAGTCTTAATGTCTGTATATTAACCGAAGATTTCTGCAAGGATTTAAACCTTCGAATTATTAAATTGATCATAAAACAGCGTAACAACTTCTTAGCAGTCGTTTCATGTAAAATAAGTATCGGTGCTTAAAAACTTATAACTTAGAAAATTATACTGGTTTCACAAAATTATTTGGACATAAAAATCTTATGGGTTTAATAAACAAATTAAGTCATTTTATAGCCATTATATAAAAGGGTAATAAATTGTTTTGTAATATCAATATAATATATATGATTGTTCTTATGATACAAAAAACGAGAGCAGTTCCATAAGAAATCTTCTTACCAGGTTAGCGCGCTTCTAGTTTAGATTGTGTCATCATTTACCATCACCAGGAATTGAAAAATAAAGACATACAGCTACAAATGATACAACGTACTCTACATTAAAAAAGGAAACGATAAAAAAAGTCATAATACCAGAGACACGAGGTTTCCACGGATATTCTAAGAAATAAATTCCCAAAAAGCTGCCAGCAACCATAATATTTTACAGTAATTATAAAATGTCAGAAATTAAATCAATTTATTCCTGCCGATCGCTTTTTGTACAATAACAATAAATAATGTCACACAGCAGGTGAGGAGAGCTCCTTTTGTAAGGTTCAGACGAAAAAAACATCACTTTATGCGTTGTGATTTGGTCAGTTTTATCTTTTACATAATTTAGTTCTATGGAGTGGCGTGAAATAGTTCATTGGGCTAATAATATAGAGGGGTTATAACCACTGCGTGTAAGTGACACGCAGTGGTTATAACCCTCTGGTAACTGGAAATGAACAGGACGACAAATAATGGAATATGGGGACAAAAATAAATTAAAAGTGCGCGTTTACAAAGTAGACATGTCAGAAGTGCAGCTTCTTTGGCAAACTAATTTCTAACTCTTGTTTATATTTATACAAATGTAAAACGTTAGATTTCCGAGACTTGGAGGGAGAAAGGAAGATATGTTAGGAATGTAATTGCTATTAAAATATTAAAAGTGTCTAAAATTAATACAAATTATTGAATTATTTTTTCGATATTTACATTAAAATGTTTCACACACGTACTACAATTTTAGGCATTGCGATTTTAAAATGAAAAATTATTGAATTTAATAATTAATGAAAATAATTATAAAGAATTATTAACATATATTTTATTTGATATTGTTTAAAAATAATATTATAAAATCTAAGATGCTGCATATTAAATTCAAATCCTTGGGATTTTTTGTAAATATTAAAAATACCTAGCTTAAATTTATATTTATACAAAATCATTGTAAATTATTTATTACTATGGAAATTCTATTTTTAAAATTAAAAGTTAGTAAAGAGAAATTATGAAATATTATTATTTTATATTTATTAAAATCTCAAATGATGAATTGTAAATAAAAATGCCACGTGTTTTTCATCAATATTAGAAATTATTAATTAAAATTTGTTTTTGAATTATAAATGTAGAGAATTTATGAAACATTTTTATTTTATATTTTACGAAAAATAGTATATAAAATTATTAAATGACGAGTGTCAAATTAAAATGCCACATGTTATATGTAAATACTGAAACTACCTAATTTTCAAACAAATTAGCATAAAAAACGCTGCATATGACGGCCTCGCTGGCGCAGTGGTGCGAGTATTCGCTTTGCTAGCGGAGGTCCCGGGTTCGATCCCCGGTAGGACGAATTTAGGAAATTGTATTTTCTAATTTGTCTGAGTCTGGACTGGTGGGAGGCTTCGGCCGTGGCTAGTTACCACCCTACCAGCAAAAACGTACCGCCAAACAAAGAGATTTGTGTTCCGGTACGATGCTGTGTAGAAACCGTAAGGGGTATATCGCCTCTTAACAGATTAGCGCGCTTCCATCTTAGACTGTATCATCACTTACCATCAGGTGAGATCACAGTCAAGCGCTAATCTGTCAGCAATAAAAAAAAATATCTTCGTGATGCTAAAAAATTTAATCGCTAAAAATTTTTACCCTCATTCAACTAAAGAAGTTTCACTTCAAAAATGTAAATTATATTTTTTCACTTCATTCTACAAAATTCCAATTACAAAGGTCGATTTTTCACGAGTATATATATGTAATTATTAATATTTATCTTGAGTACATTTGGGTTGGATCTACGACTAATAGTATTTATGAACTATCCAATTTTTTTTATACTTGTCTGCTTTATATAACAGAAAGTAACCGCAGCAGTACAACACATTTTGCCGGTATATGGTTATTACGAGGTTCCTAATTCGGCTTCAACCGGGACACCATACTGGATTGTGCAAGCGAGATGCTGGTGTCCCACATTAGTATGATGTCGGACGGCTAGGTTTTAGTGAGTATTCTGTCTCATCAGTGAGTCCCACTCTCCCGACTCTTTAGTCGCGGTGTGTAAAAGCATTTCCCTACGAAAAAATAAAAAATGGGCATTGTGAAGTTATTAATTACAATGACACGGTACAATTAAAATTATTATATAAAACAAACAATCAACTTAAAATACTAGTCGTCAGTTAACCTGTTAATAATCAAAAACAGTACATTCAAAATCATCATTTGTCTTAACAACTCTATGTATATATTGGCAGGTAAAGGCGTTTTTTACCAATTTTTTTGGTAGCGACGAGTCAAGATCGTTAAAAGAAAAAGGACCTGTTTCGGTCCTTTTGTGACGACCCGTTCGACTCCCGACGGTAGCTGCCCGATACTACATATTATCAACTAATTAATCGCGATGTTTTTCACGAGCGAATTTTAAGGGAGCCGCGGATCTGACTTCTTAATCAACTACTTTTTTATCTCGTGATTTGACATATGATAAACGTACACTTCAAATACAGACACCAATCATTAAAAAAGTCATTACTATCTCGTCTTACAACTTACTCTCCCAACATCATCACAGAAACCCTACAAGGTTCACGGGAACTGCAAAGAAATATCGTATTCATATATGACATTTTGATTTACACTTTAGATATGATAAGGGATGAATGAAACTAGTTAGTACTGAGTGTGTTTAACTCTACTATGGAAAATAAAAAAATATATAAAAGTTAAGTAGCAGCACGTCCCACAGCTAAGGATAGGCCACCTCACTCTTAGGAGAGAGTGTTATTAGAACGTAGACCCATCACGCTGCTCCATTTTGGGTTGGCAGGCATAGTACACAAATGCATTCTCTATTCCGTCACTCTTATAGTTCGATGTGATGCCCATCCGACACTACCGGAGAGAGAGTTGGCGCAAATGATAAGTAAGTAAGTAGCAGCCCATTAAAGTCCCACAGCTGGGCACAGGCCTCCCCACTCCAAGGAGCGAGGGTTTTTAGAGCATAGACCCACCACGCTACTCCACTGCGGATTGGGAGGCATAGTACACAACAAGTGCACTCTCTATTCCTTCACTCTCATAGTCCGATGAGACGGGAATCCGACACGACCGGAGAGAGATCAGGCGCAGGACCGACGGCTTAACGTACTCTCCGAGGCACGGGGGTGGTTCACACCGCCAACTTCCCAACTTCGGGCAAATATTGAGAAAATCTTAATAGAAAACTCAATATTGATTTTTTTGAATTGGCCCGACCCGGGACTCGAACCCAGGACCTCATGCCTGTAGTCGAACATGCTAACCACTAGACAATGAGGCAGTGAGGTGCAAATGATATTAATGTGAAATTTGTTCTGTAGCAGTTTCATGCAATGTATATTAGACAAATATAGTTTCTTTAATCATAACATAACACTTATCGGTGAGTTTTAGGTGAGGACAGTTATAAATATTACTACATATTTTTAGTTTATCTATGTTCTGTAAATTCTCAAAGAGATATACTTTGAACACTATTTCTTATTTACAGCAACTCTAAGCATTTCTATATTTGATTTAAAATGACTTCGTTTAAGAAGTTATATGACAATAAATAAAACATACTTTCTTACAAAATTCCTGTCTGTCCAGGGCCCGTAGACGACGTAACTTTCGAAGATTGCTAACGCTTGAAAATGCATGGGAATGACGTTTTATTTTTCGATATCTTTCGATATGAAACGTCATTCCCATACATTTTTAAGCGTTAGCAATCTCCGAAAGTTACGTTGTCTAAGGGCTCAGGTTAACTTCTGAAAAGGTTAATCTTATTTTCGTTATATTTTGCTGACATTTGAGATGGTGAGGAGTAAACATTGTTAAACTAGCAGTTTAATAATGTTTTCTCCTTACCATACAACTTTCCTAATTATGTGCCCTTATTATATATACAAATAAATGTGTTCTGGTGAGATTTTGCTTTACAAGCTGTAACATTACAAAAAAATAACCTCATTTTATACGTAAATCTATTCTTCATTATTTACAGAAGAATTTATTAAAAATATTACTCTTACGAATTATTTTTTATTCCGGACAAGTGAACTTTAATGATGATAAGTGATGATAGTCTACGATTAACCTGGTATTAATTTCTCTCTTTGCTTTTACACAGCATCGTTTTTTTTGCTACGCGATACGTCTTTGCTTATAGTGTGGTAAATGCCAACCACCATAACATTACATCATTCCAGAAACAACAGTATACAAATAAGAAAATGCAATTTGCAATTTTTGTCCTTTCGGGAATAGAACCCAAGAGCTCTGCTAGCGAAATAACTTCTCACCAGCAGCACTAATGTGCATCAGCGAGGATGCCGAATATACAACTAGTATTTATTGTAATAAATATCAAATAATATATTCAAATATTCCTAATAAATTAAACACATCAAAACACATAAGAAATATGGCATTTCAACGGTGGTAGGGCAGTAATTTTTTCCTTCGTGTTTCCAGTAAGGAATCAATCGACAGTTTGAGAATCAACGGGTGTGGTTAATGATATTTCTTTAAAAATGAGATGTTCGATAAGTGTAAGACTCCAGTTTAAAAATTTGGTTCAGTATATTTTTGAGTTCCATAATAAATTACAAATCAATGTTTATTACCCATACATATATAATAATTATTGTGATTCCTCAAAGTGTGGTTATGTGAGTGTATATCTGACTCCCTAACTAGCAGCCCTTGATTAGGGTATCACATTTATGGAGATTACTTGTTGAAGTCACCAATATCCATTGGTGACTTCAACAAGTAATCTCCATAGTAATATACATACTAATAAATACAGATAGTAAATGCTAATTGCGGGTACATATCTTCATAACATGTTCATGATATCATACATACATCATGATGAATTCCTTTCATTTTTTGGTTTATTAAGAAATTGAATATCGATATATAGCATTCTATCGGCAATGACATCCAAATATCTCCAGCTCCCGTTGGAATAATAACTAATCCGTTATTTTAAGGCATTCTTGATTACACCCACTAAAAGTCATGAAAATTAGTGGAGCCATTTAGAAGGAATTCAGTCACACACATGTACAGAACAATTATATATATTAATATAATATTAAGTTGTATAGGCGTATAACAATAAATATTGGAAATAATATAACACTTTGCTGTAGATTTGTACATTTCATTTATAATATAAAAAAAGTAGAAAAATTTAATTATACAAATTTTAAAGATTGCTTTAATCAATAAGGCCGCCCTTGTTCATAGGTTAATCGTTTCATTTTATAAGTTTTATCCTAAGTTATTATATTTTTAAATTCCACATGTAATAAAGTACTTCTATCTATCTATCTAAGAGGTCAGATTTGTGAGTTTTAGATATAATAGGAAAATGTTTCAATTTATACCCAGCAAGATTAGTCTTGTCGATTTTCTATTGGACAACGGAATCCTATTAAGAAATATTCACAAAACCTCCTTGTCGTTCTTCATTTTTTCCATATGTAAGCCATAAAAAGATATTAAAATTAATAATGTGAATGAATTTTTATGAGGGTATGCTTATAGGTCGTTAATCATGTATTGTCAACGAGAGTCTAATGTGCTATGGTCGATTTCGATACAAGTCTATAATTCTTTATTGTACGGTCGCCATCTTGTAAAACATTGATGTATTTCACGAATAAAATTTTTTATAGTAAAGAATTTTGCTACAATCAAACTGCCTTTAGACCTTTAATCAATCAAAATCAAATTAAAAATATCTTTATTCAAGTAGGCATATTACAGCACTTTTGAATCGTCAAATTATATTTTTTTTTCCACACTCTGATTCTAATATACATCTGATGACGGTACTCAAGATCGGCTTAAAATCTAAAGTTACGAGGGTTCCTTCGCGCCCTGATCCGAGAAGAACCCACAACAAACTCAGTCGGGTTTTTTTTTTTACCATCATCATTACAATAACAAATTAGTTTACTATATTTTAATTAAAATTAGAGCAATTTGTTCACTCCCAAGCGTTTCTATCGTCTAGGTAATCTTGCAACTTATAATACGATTTTTCTATCAACTTTCTTTTAACAAAGACTTTGAATTTATTAATTGACATCTTTAGAACGTCTTGTGGGAGTTTATTATAGAAACTTATACAGTTACCTTTAAATGAGTTGTTATACGTATGCTCTTTAAAATATGATACTTTCACGATAGTAGTTACTTCATTCAAAAAAGGGTAAATTTTTGAATTGAACTTTATTTTCGCATGACTAACGTCTTAAAGTCACATACGCCAAAGCGTGAGTGTTTTTTTTTTGTATATCTCGTTTATTTTGCCACTTATCGTATTTGCATTTATAAAAGAGTTGTAGAGATTAAATTTTGTAAAAATTTGATTTGCAACTTTTTTTTAATATTTCCAACCGTTTTGAGATAGAGAGCTCAGAGAATGTAGGGCACTGCCATACGAACAAATCTATTATACCGTTTTATTACTTAACTAGCAGACTCGACTGACTTCGTTGTGTCAAAAAAACTTTGAATGTGGCAGATTTCACTTTTACGAATGATTTTCTAAATGAAATTACAGCAGTACTAATGGTCTATAGCTCTTACATTTTGTGATTATTCGATTGATTTTGAACTTTGCGCAGCAGTAATAAAGTTCAAATCGAATATTTCACTGTAGGAAAACACCTACATTGCTTAGACAACAGTGAGTACTTGTAATTTATTATGAACTTTATTGAATAGCAATAAAGGTCAAATTGACTCTACATTTTAGATAGAAAACATTTGTATGCGAAACAGGAAAGGCTATTTTTAGGGGGTTTACCCTACAATTATTCCAACTTTTCGCACCGTAAAAACCATCCTTGGACTTCAGCGAACATTAAAAAAAAGATTTGGCAAAATTGGTCCAGGCGTTGTTGAGTTCGCGCTTACCAACACATTTTGCGATTCATTTTTATATTTGATTTGATATATCATGAATTGTCTTCTATATTATGATTAAATATTTAAGTTATTATTTGTTTTATTTATTGTATTGTCTTCAAAAATGTTGAGGACTGGTCATCCTATATGCCTCCAACATTCTTGAAATTGTTTAGTTTGTGAATCATATTACAACATATTAAATTGTGTATTGTTATTGTTTAAATCTTTAGAGTAAATCTTCGGCAATAACTAATCTACTACCTTGTTTGGAATTTGAAAGTTACAATTAAACTATTAAAATGGGTATTCGACGATATTTATGCGTGGGACTGAAGGAATTTAAAAGAAGAAAGACAAGAGCCAAGGATTTGAAATTCATCTGTAAATTAGATAAAGCTAACAAGTAGGTTATTGGATGAAACTAGTATTACAACTAAATTCATAACAATAACATAACATTATAAAACGCTGTAATTTATAATAGTCTTGAATATACTGCAGTTGTGTCAAGAAAACTTTTATTTATTTATTTATTTACTAAATCCACAGCTTCATCTTAGGTAAAAACATACACTAGAAGTTTTATTAGTACTTAAGCCAAATCGGATTTACTTTATTTACACCTAACTTAGACTAAGTGGAAAAGAACTATGGTATTACAATTAATACAATAATGGTATCATAATTTGCAAAATTTGTGTTATAATATATATATAATTAATCGCTTAAAATAATCTTGCATGTATGTGTAAGTGATGTGTAGTGTTGTGTTTGTGTAGGTGCGTGTGTTGTGTTGGGTTATAATGTGTTTTTTTTAATTAACTTTTTAAAAGTGATTCTAGATGTACAAAAAGGATCGACGTCTTCAAATCGATTGTTATAGGTTAGTGGTAACCGACAAGCGACCGAATTACTACTGTACGAATTACGGCTACTTGGAACGTGAAATAGGCTTGTGTGGCGTGTACGTCGTTGAGGAACAGATAACTGTAGAATTTCTGACGTCAGATCAGGACATTGTAGAATTCCAGTGCATATGTCATACAATAACATCATATCGGCAATTGTTCTACGGTCTGTTAGTGCTGGAATGTTGTGCTTTTTGCAAGATGTTGTGTAATCTGTGTACGTGTTTTTTGTGCGAAAATCGAGATAATGCTTGAACTTCCGTTGCTTGCATATATAGCTTGCATATATCACCATAAAATGAAAATATTTTATGGTGATATATGCAAGCTTTAAACTATACACCATTTCTGGCACTAGAAATCATTAAATGTAATGAAAGGCGTATTTTAGAAAGGAAATCGGTGGACTTGGAACAAAAAGAATAGAGCTTTTTGCGTCTCTTCACTCAGAACAGGAACTACAGTATCTACATTTTAATTCGCCACGAGGAAAGTAAACAAAAAGGAAGAATAACATATAAATTAGGACGATTTAATAAATAAAACGCCCCTTTCAATCTGGGTCTTTTATTTCTACTTTAGTCAAACCAAGATTACTTTCAGTTTCCAACGGATTCTCCTTAAAACTGACCTGCTCTTTGGCTTTCATATGAGCCATGAAGATTGTCCATACAAAACTGGCTGCACTGACAAACACGATCCTATTTTTCTCCGACACAAAATAAAAGTTAAATGTTTGCGCAGTCGGCCAGAACACAGCACCAACTTTGTACGTAGGCCAGAACTTCTCTCTGACCTCGTTTACACAAGTCTTCAGTGGTTTCATTTCTAAAAGGCTCATCCCAAAGAAAAAGTATGCCATTGCAACAGGGGAGTAGGATATTTGTTCAATTACAGCCCGAGTTACTGCAGTCTTTAAATTCTTTCGTCTAAAGAATTTGCTTGTATATTTCATCCAGCTGTAAAAGACTGGTGCCATGAAGAATGTACCGAAGATACCAAAGCGAGTAGCTCTTGCCCAATCGGCTTCTTCTATGGTAGTACCATTTTCTATATATTCCTGAACTATACTGCAACTTGGCCATATCACTGCGTAGGAAACCATACCGCGTATAAGCGGAAATTGTAGCGGCAAGCCAAGCACTTTTGTAAATATGGTCATATTTTTATTTTTATTGCTTCTATTGTAGTTTTTTGACATTAATTTGATGGATTTATAATGAAAGATGTTTTCGTAGAAAGCATAGATAATACCTATATACTGGGAGAAAGTATTTTCAATGTCATAAGGTAATCTGTGTAGAATAATCAAGTACGTATAAAGGCATTTATTTCCTGAGTATATTTATAGCATAAGACTGGTCCATGTCTGTCAATACACCGCTTTACACAGAGAAGTACATTTTAAATAATGTTGTGTTAGTTGACAACACTTACTGAGTAATAAAGTGGCAACATTTAAAAATACCAAAAACACTGTGTAAATTACGAAATGTTATGCAACACGAGGTAATTTTAACGAACTGAACAATTCTGTGAGGACACTCTTTCGACCTGCCTTGTGGAGTAGTTATTTTAAAGAGAATTAGTGCTAAATTGTATACGTTGAAATAGTGAAGTAATTATTAGTATAGTGCAAATTGTGTATATTTAAATAGTGGAAAGAATAAAACTTGTTAGTTAATGTGAGTTGGTGTTTTTATAAAAGTTGCAACTTTTATAAAAAACACCACTAATAAGTACTCAGTGTTGTAGTTACGATATCACTAAACATTACAGTTTTAGCTTTGTCAAAAAAATACCATAAATCAGGGGTGGCCAACTTTTGTGCACATAAGATCTACTTTTTATTTTAAAATTGAGTCGCGATGGACACATTTCTTAGGTAAGAAGAAGGACGTTTAAGCAATGTGCCAATGTGTGTGTTCACGCAATACCTCCGTGCACTCTTGTGAGTTCAGAAACATACATGAATATTTATTTAATGGGTTATAATAATATATATGTCTGAGTGCAATAGTCTGTGGATCGCTGGGCCGTGGGCAATAGTCTTTGGAACGTTGGCGCCATCTGTCTATCGGCGTGGGGCAGAGTCAATAAGTGGCATTCCGGCGCGCGTCTCTCGGTAGTTCTCAGGTGACGGCACACCGGTGCGGTCGACTTTTGAAACTGTCGCGTTCATAGCTATTAATATTAATGAGTTTGTGTAAATTGACATAGGGAACATTAAGTGATTGAACATTATAATCTGAATTTATTAATAAAGTGTTTGATTGCACCAACATTACCCACCAACGCCCACAGTATGGAAATTATGAATGCAATTAATGACGATGTTCGCGGAGAATCCTACGCCCCTATGATTTATACTCTCCTTCTCTCTTACTCTCAGACATATATATAATAATATCAATAATAAAATAAAGTTTAAATTTACATTAATCATTGAATGCGTCTCCCTCATGAAACTTGCGAGCGATCGACTTGTTGGCCACTCCTGCAATATATCGATCTGTTAAACTATAAAAGCAAGCAAATTTTAAAATATATTAATGGATGTCTTGTTTGACTATTTATAGTAAACGTTACAACCATGTAAGAGCAATGAAGAAGGGTCTAAGAAAATATATTCGTTATTCTAATTTGTAATCAATATCAGGGTTTGATAATGAGGTTAGGTTGGACTATGATTCGTTTCAACCAAGTAAAAAAAAACTTGATACTCACTATCAAATAACAATGCCTGTCTTATGAACAGTTTAAAGTATCTGAACCTGTTGAGACTAAATTTAACGTTAGAATTGAAAAATATGTATAAATTGAGCTTAATACTTTTCATTCTGCATTGATTAAAATGTCGTACTAAAAAGATTTTAGATCAATATAGTCGTAACGTAAAGCTATATCTTGCTCTAGCTGAACCCGCGACATCGTCTGCGTGGAATGTTTTTTGGGTAGCATTTTTTAAATTAACACCCCCGCAGCCCCCTTGCGGGTAGAATTTAATAAAATCCGTTCTTAGCTGACCTCTACTCGGCAAAAATAATATTCCTATCAAATTTCAAGTCTCTACGCCTTAGGGTTTCAGAAATATCGCGATGAGTCAATAGATACTCATACGGGCATATTGTGGGGATTTTTGGGTAGATTGAGGCTCGATATGTTAAGGTTTTTTTACATATGTAGAAACATCAAACAAGCGTTAAAATATTGCAAACAGAAGTTAAAGAGACGTAGACATCTAGAACATTCCAAAGGCTGACTAATAAACTTTACAAGGTGAAAAGAAAGGCTAACTTAGTCATCAAGCTAATTATATTAACATGTATACACATATAATTAAATTATAATACAATTGTATAATTATTCAAATGTAATAATAGGTTGGGTCGTAAATTCATTTGTATTTCTTTTTTCATTTTAAGTAAAATTAATGAAGATGTTCTGTGTAGGCGGTCCCAGCTATTATTACCTGACAAATAACTAAATTGCTTAATACAAAATAAGTTTATAAACTTATGAACAAAATGATATACAACTTTGGAATCTATGTTTATCACAATAGAAGCACTGCTTCCTTTTTACCTATTGAAATGTCTTTGTAAAAACCCAAATGGCATTGTTATAAGTTATTGGTCCATTCCCATTTTGGAAGGTATGCTATAATTAAAAATAAAAATTATTGTGATTGGTTTTAGCAAATTGCAAATTGGATTTTGAAAAGATAAAATAAATATTCATTTGTGTTGATATGTTTGCGTTGAGAGGGAGCTTGACGGCTGGCGCAGTGGTGCGAATATTCGCTATGCTACCAGAGGTTCTGGGTTCAATTGCCGGTAGGGCAAATTTAGGAAATTGCATTGCTTTGTCTCAGTTTGGACTGGACAGGCTTCCCTGTAGCTAGTTAACACCCAACCAGCAAAGATGTGCTGCCCAACAAAGATTTTGCATTCCATTACAATGCTTTGAAGAAACTATAAAAGGTTAATTTTTTTATGGCTGTGACATTGACAGATCACTTACCATGAGACGAGATCGCAGTCAATCGCTAATCTATCAGGAATAAAAATATTTTAGATGGTAAAAGTCAATTTGGTATTCTAGATGTATGTATTTTCTTTAGTTTTAGGCATGACACATTTTATTTACTTATTAAACTTTTAATATTATAATCAGTTTTATTAAACTGGTTCTGGTGTCTCTTGTAACATCTTCCTGGGCAGTAGTAAAATAAAGTTAAACGCTATCCTGTCAGTAATTAGAAAAAAAGGTTTTAAATTTGATCTAAAATAACAAATATTCCTCGTAAAACTTTTAATTCCCATCCAGGTTTCAATTGTACTATGAGTATGCAAAATTCATAGTTTAATCCAATTAACCATCCCTGTTCCTTAAGTTCCTACTGTTTCATATGTTAGTTATTACTTTGTTAGTTATTTATACCTACAAATACATATGTAAGTACTTATATCAAAATATTTGTGACGTTGTCCCTCTATCTGTCTATGCGTTTGTTTTTGATTATCTCTGTCTGATTTTAACAGGACTTTCACTAGCAGATAGTTGATGTTATACAGAGTAACTTAGGCTAGTTTTTTTTTAAATTGAGGCTATATAATAGTTGGTCATATTAAAACAAATGTTGAACATATAGTAGATCATATTAAACTTGTATTGAAATTCAAGTAGATCATATTAAACTTATATTGAACCCATAGTAGATCATATTAAACTTATAATGAACTCATAGTTGATCCAATTAAACCTATGTTGAACTTATAGTAACTCATATTAAACTTATATTGAACTTATAGTGGATCATATAAAACGTATATTGAACTTATAGTAGATCATATTAAAATTGAATTGAAATTCAAGTAGATCTTATTAAACTTATATTGAACCATATTAGATCATATTAAACTTATAATGATCTTATAGTAGATCATATTAAACTTAAACTGACCTTATAGTGGATCATATTAAACGTATATTGACTTTATAGTGATAATATTACACATATATGAAACTTAAAGTAGATCATATTTGATGTTAGTACAGTTTTAAGTAGGTTTTTTTTATATAACTTATTTTAAGTATAGTGAAAATAAAAACCAACCGTGCATAAACCATTAACATGGTCGTATATTCATGTCACTTGTCACGGCGTCACGTCGACGGTCGTCAATTGTCACATGACACGTATCGGCATAGACCATAAACACGCCATATTATTTCAGTTTTATTTCATCGTGCTCCCTTATGAGGTAGACGATAGAATTTTATTTTATTTGGGGAACAAACAGTATTCATACTTATATATAAGCAAAATAGACAAAACATAAACCAGAATTAATTAAAAAATATTGTTTAGAAGGTAAGAAATATCAGTAGTATTGTTAACTATCTTAACTCTCTATTTGACGAGATTCGAATGAGGGTAATTTTAAATTATTGTCAGTGTAATCGATACTATTAAACCTATATTTCACTGACAATGCCCGGTATTGAAACTCTCTTTATTAAGATTTTATTAATTATACCGATTAATATACTGGAATTAGTAAAATAGTTTGATTAATGTCGGCACTTTTATTAACTTTCAAAAAAAAAAAAATATAGTAATTCTACTACAGTAGTTGGACACATGGTATCGCGGACTTTTTGTAGATATTAATACGTTCTATAATATTGTAGAACATCTTTTTGTTCTGTCTCCAATAGTTTTTGCAGCGCATGCGATTACCTATTTTTGGTTCACACCTTGGGTTACATCAATGTATTTTTCTTTGGGATTCCTATATTTTCGGAGAAAGTAATATGGTCTATGTCGCTCAGTGAAAATGCAGGTTTCTAATGGTGAAATAATTTTTGAATTCGGTCCATCAGTTTTTTTGTGACAACGTTACAAACATACATGCATACATACATACAAAAACACAAGTCTTTCCTCTTTAGAATATCAGTTTAGTTATGCTTTAAGATTTTTTCAGAGTGTTTTCTAAATCTCTTACCTGCCATATGACACTGGCGAAGTTGTGTGTGCCCAACTGTCACGCCTGAATTTCAATTATATATACCTTGTTCTAAGGATTGTAAATAATGGGGTTCATGTTATATATTCTTAAGTATTATGCAAAATTTACTTTCTATTTTAGTTTACGAAAGTTAGAAAAGTTTAAGGACGACAACAAACTTTCTATAACATTGTCTTATTTACAGGACAAGACAAAATGGATTAGGTCTGAAGACATATTTTGCTAATGGGTGGAGTTATATGTATTATGTACGGTAAAGGAGCAGTTATTTAATGTCCCATCGATGGGCGCATACTTCCTCAGTCATAGGTGAAAAGACTTTAGAGTTAGACCTATCACACTGCTGCACTGAATTATTCTCGCGATAAGCAGGAATCCCCACGATGTTTACTTTCCCTAAAAAGCACAAAGATGAATTGTAGACAAAAGTAAATGCTCAGGATTGGAATCCGAAACTTCTTTAAACGAAAATCCAAGCGTCTCACCAGAATATCGTGTATTTTCTAATGTCTTTATTGTAATACATTGGTTCTTGCAGAGCATATTTAAGAGTGATTTAAAAGTTCATGTTTGTCCTTTAACACGTTTTGAAGACTTCATTCATTAAACACGTCATTCATTTAAAGGGGCACCGGTAGCATAAAACCGAAGTAAAACAGCTTTATGATGTATGCTAGAACGTGACAGTTGATGGCCGGCGACGTGACATTGACAACAAACAAGAATTTACGAGCGTGTCAATTAGCGTTCACTCTGTATTTCATTATACTGTGTTATTAAAAAAAGTTGGTTTTAATTAGAAAACCGATTTATGTTATGATAAAAGAATGTATTTCACGGACTGTATAGCTTATTCTGTTTGAATAATTTTATATATTAGAAAAGTAATTGTCAGTATTCCGTTCCGAAAAATAAAATTAAGTTTATGAAAAATTATCGTTTTATAATGATTGCAAACCTATGAAAATATGATTAATATTAGTAAAGTTTTTACTTGGCTAATTAGATATCGCAGGTTCGATTGCTATATAACGTACTTTTAAATTGTCTACTCATTAGAAGTTGCATATTCGATTGTCATTTATTTAATTAACGGGTATGAAATCTTGCAGGTCTGAGATCTGATGGTCTAATCTGGTCTGATACGGATATGGTCTAGTGTGTCATATTGGTATAACAGGTTTTGAATACGTTATACGTTTAACTAAAGTATTTTTTCTTAAACTGCACCAATAAAGATGTATAAACAAAATATAGTTAAGTGATACGGACACGGTTTGATTTTCCATCTAATAAAAAATATACTAAAAAGCTGTTTAAGCAACCATAAAATACAGATACAAAGGCGTCGCATTTTAAAAGCATATAAAGTACGATCTTCGTTAAGGATGCTATTTATTTCATGATATTCGTGAGTGTTAACGAATCAATGACGTGGTTTGTGCGTATCGTTAATATTAAAATTGAATTGCAGAGATTTTATCAATAATTTTGTTAACCCAGCAGTAGGATGTTAATACGTCTCCTTTCTCAAAAGAGAAAAGGTTTTAATTTTAAAGAACAGTTAGCAATATTAGTTTCAGAAATCTATTAGGACATAAGATATGGCACTATAGAAAAAATATTCAAATAGTACTTTAATTACTTACTTCATCCCCTTATTTGTGTCATTTATGGACTGTGTCAAACCAAACTGGGCCTCTAGACAAGTTACTTTCGAAAATTGCTAACGCTCAAAAAATGTATGGAAATGACGTTTCTTATCGAAACTCGAAAATCGAAAACTTTAACGTCATTCCCATACATTTTTTGAGCGTTAGCAATCTTCGAAAGTAACTTGTCTACGGGCCCTGGTGTCTATAAAAGTATATTGAATGAAGTAATTGACTTGCAATTATTACCTAATACACTACAAAATTAAATGCAAAAGTCACAATTTTACAGGACCTAATTATAATGTCTATGAGTCATGTCTAGAATAATAAATAAAAAATGAATACCTTAATTAGTGCATATCATTAACTATTGGATAATTTTAAAGCTATTTGATCATATTCAATGTGGATTAAAAAAAGTGAAAGTGGAATGTATCGATGAATTGATTCCCTGTGCAATGCAATTCCCTGTGCAATTAATCAGATATTTGTTGCTCAAAAAAGATGCCTAAAAGCGCTGTGCTCAATACAACGAAAAGATAGTTGCAGGCCATACTTTAAAAACTTAAATCTTTTTGCGGTATCATCTTTATATATTTTAGAATTATGTCTAAATTTAAGAAATAATGATAACCTCTCTGCTCGGACAAACCCAGATCGTTGTGAACTAAATTTCAGATTCCAGTTCATAAAATCAAATTTTTTAATTAAAGCATCTGCGTTATGGCTAAAAAATATATAATTAGTTACCTCAAAATGTACGAAAATCTCATAACATCAATATATTCAAAAGAAAATTGTGTGACTTTTTAACTTCTAAGACATTATATTATAAAAGAGTTTTCCAATTAAGTTTTTATATACAAATACAATATATTTTCGACATTATTTTAACTATTGTAATTATAATTTTAACTTTCTAATACCAATTCATATACCATTAAGTTTTGTATACATATATGTTGTCAATTTATTTTAATGTGTATGGATTTCAATTTTTATTACACTGTATTGTATTGCACGCCACAGTAAGAATTTAATTGCAATAAAGAATTTTTAATTTCGAATTTGAATTTTGAATGCTTTCCCTAATAGTCTAACTAATACACTTTACCAAATTGAATTCAAAATTATAATTGTAATATATCTCGAGAAATAATCTGTTTCAAACAGATCGCGCCAACCATATTACATCTGTTTGCTTACTAACTAATACTAATATAGTATAGGCGATAGACGTCGCAGGCGCCACTTTACTGAGCTTTTTGTCAAAACGGAAGAGTATTTTGAGATGTTTCACTGACGCTGTTAGCGCTTCTTAATAGATATTTGGGGCCGGTTTACATGACGCTGAAGTAATATATATATTCCGACTATTGCACTCCGACAGATATATATATATATATACATATACGTGCAATAGTCTGTGGATCGCTGGTCCGTGTGCAACAGTGTGCGGAACGGTGGCGCCATCTTTCTATCAGCGTGGGGCAGAGTCAATAAGTGGCAGTCCGGCCAGTCTCTCGGCAGTTTTTCGAGTGGCGCACGACCGGAGCGGTTGACTTTTGAAACTGTCGCGTTCCTAGCTATTATTGTTAATGAGCTTGTGTAAATTGATATCGGAAACATTAAGTGATTGAACATTATAAACCGAATTAATTAATAAAGTGTTTGATTGTACCAACTTTACCCACGAACGTCCACAGTATAAGAAATTCGACTGACGATGACGGATGATTCAATAGCGGCAGTTCTCGGGTGACGCTCCGCTGGAGCGGTCGACTGTTGAAACTTGATTGTTAATTTTCTTATATTACTTTAGTAAATCATTAATACACTTCTCTTTTGTTTAAAATGTGTTGATGAAATAAACAATAATGAATATTTAAACTATTTACCATTATATATTCTGCCCGGCTTCAAAGTTCAAGCATTGTAATATGTAACTTTAAAAAATACCAATAATTGTTTGTCAATCTACCGTGCACAGAAAAATAATTTTAGTTTGTGTTATATTGTTTTTGTCATATGGTAGGTGTTATATAAAAGGTCCACATGTCCAAGATACATTATGTAGAGTGTTTAGATAAATATAATAAGTCCGATTATACAGCATCCACGATTGATTTGCGTTTGTAAATAGTTATAGTGTTTAATCATTAAATAGTCGCCCTATTAATTTTTTATTTTTATTATTCTAATTAGCCGAATTGTTGTCAATGTCAATATCAAATAAATTACGTAAGAGACACGTTTTAATGAGATTAACATATATAGATAAGATACGGTCATTACATTCATGTAGAAAACAAAGATGTGCATCGTTTTTTATGCTAATTCGTCTGAAGGTTAGGTAGTTTTAATATTTACGATTACATGTGGCATTTTAATTTGCCACTTGTAATTTAATACTAGTTTTAATAAAATATAAATTAAAAATATTTCATAAATTCTCTTTACTAAATTTTAATTTACAAACAAAATTTTATAATTTTAATTTATAATATTGACAAAAAACGTGGCATTTTATTTACAATTCGTCATTTGAGATTATTACAATACAATAAATTATTTGTATTAATTTTTGTTACTTTTAATATTTTAATAACAATTAAATTCCTCACATATCTTCCTTTTTCCCTCCCTTTAAGTCTGGGAAATCTAAAGTTTTAGATTTGTATAAATATAAACAAGACTTAAAAATTAATATGCCAAAAAAGTTTCACTACTGACATGTGTAATTTGTATGCACGCACTTTTAACTTTTGTTCTGTACGTCTTAGTGATGACATTTAAAAGACCTAGCTCTTTGTAACTCAATTTTGAAGTTATTTTACAAAAATTGGGCTTTCGGTCATATAAATTACAACGAAAGACGGCAATATTATGTTACTACCCTCCGCTGGTAAAGTTGTATCAAAATCGGCGTCATTAGGAGTGAATAAGTCCAGCAGTGGACGTCCATCAGTTGAGATGATGACGACTTTACGCTGATAGTGTGGAAGGTTGTATTTTCCTTTCCAATTTAGAGTTCCAATCTTTGACTGACTACGTCTTTTAAAAATACTTTCTGTATTTGATATTAATGGCCGTTTTGCTCTCTGTTTACAAAAAAATCTTGTATTATCACATGTTAAATGTTATCATAACTTTTTAACACCTGCATGTAATACCGCCGCAATTCCAAAAAAACCGTAATAAAAAGTAGCTGTTTTAAAAACGCGGCGTGCTTCATGCGTTAATTACCAGTGGCGGAAACAGGGCGATTAGTGGCTTTTAGGCTCATTAATGGCTTTGAATAATTTAAACTGAGACATTCGGGAGGCGGCCCCGCTGATAATCACCTAATAATGGTTCTCCTATAGGTTTTTTTTTAATTTCCATGAATAATTTATGTTAAAACCTTGATATCAATTCCTCTGAGGAAATGCATCTCATCCGGTAAACTTCCTAAATTAAATGAAATCCAATAACTCTTCCCAATTTTTTACACTCTTATAGAAATTCTGAATTGTAAAACTAATGATGATATTAAAGATGACAAGATAATTCAGAGGTTAAGGGGTAATTTTAAGTACTATTCTGAGAAGAACGCAAACACAGGCACTTCTACTTTCACATATAACACAAATTGTCTGGTTAATGTTAAAGTCATGTATTGATAATATCTTTGTATCAAAGTCCTTCATTTGTACGCCGGAGCAATGTAGTAATAATATATATATATATATATATATATATATATATATATATATA
>JACTOM010000330.1:6146122-6165288 GCA_015832385.1 Elymnias hypermnestra
GTGAGCGGGAGCATCCGCTGCATTCTCCCTCTCTCGCTCATGGGCTTCCTTAAGCGAGACTACGGTCTCACAGAAGTAGGATACTCCGGCCCACATCCTATCATTGGAGAGCATCGCACCTATAATGCTCCCCAGCCAGAGATCACCGCCAATCATTGCCACCAGGAGGTGACGTTGAGGTCCCCAGGCTGCACACTCTGCCACAGTGTAATGCGTTGAGTCGACTGCTGCACCACATTGTTGGCAAGTGGGTAACTCCTCCTGGCCAATTCGATGCAGGAACTTTCCGAAGCATCCATGCCCGGTCAGAACCTGCACCAATCTGTAGGAGAGCGATCCGTGCTCTTTGGAAAGCCATTGTTCCAGACGAGGTCGGATCGCCGCCACAATGGTCACGCCTGCTACTGGGTACCCGAGGCTCTCTTTCCATTTTTGGACCAGGGCCTGGTCAGCCAGTGATCTGATCCTCCGAACCTCTTCGGCATCAGCCTACAGGCTCTGCGCTCTTGCCGCCACTCTATGTCGGTAGACAGCCGCAAGAACCTCACCCCGCAGCTCTCACGGAGGATCGCCCGCCAAAACTTGAATATTACCTGGCTTAAAGAACAATCGTATAATGACGTAGAAAGTCTATTAATAAATTAAACTAAGCTATTAATAAATTATAAATAATACGTAGATACTAATAATAAATTATAACACATTAAATCTAAAACACGCACACCCTACACACTCATACACGCACAGATACACGTATGCATGTTTTTTTAACAATAATTTAAAACTCAAATGTAATTTGCTGTTTAAGTTTTTTGCCTGTAATGTCCTCACTCGCTCAACAAAATTATTTTACGATTGACTTGAAATGAAATAAAATTGATGCTCTCATATTGTAAACAATAACTAACTATATACTTTCCCATATTCCCATGGGAATGCTACTATGCGGAAAACAGCTAGTATAAAGACCGATAAAAAATATTTTACATTATATACATAAAAAAAAGTAAGTAGCAGCCCATTAACGTCCCACTACTGGGCACGGGCCTCCTCACTCGGGGGTGAATCACACCGCCAACTTCCCAACTTCGGGCATATATTGAGAAAATCTTAATAGAAAACTCAATATCGATTTTTGAATTGGCCCGACCCGGGACTCGAACCCAGGACCTCATGTCTGTAGTCGAACATGCTAACCACTAGACCAATGAGGCAATGTTATATTATATAGTAACTAGCTGCCCCAGCTAACGTTGCTTTGCCGTATAGTAACTATTATCGCAATTAAAAAATAGGGGTTGGTGATAGAAAGGTGAAAATTTAGGGATTTATGTATTATTTGATTCCACACCATAAAAACAAAAAAAAATTGTCAAAAACCTAAAAATTTTGGGGTGAATCACTTTTAACATTTAGGGGGATGAAAAATAGATTTTGTCCGATTCTCCGCCCTAGCCAATATGTACGTTAAGATTCACGAAAATCGGTCGAGCCGAAATTTAAAATGTATTATTTATTATTTTCTTTTTCAATTTGGGCTGCAAAGCAGCACTTATGTCAAAAATTTTACACGCCCATTATTATAAATTATATCCATATATATACACAAAAAACCATTGCAATAATTATTAAAATGTTTACACTATAATATGCCACCATCAGCTAAGTACAGATCCGTTTCTCATTATTAAAGTCACCTATACTATAGTAGGCCTTCTGTATAAGGGTTATTTTAATAACCATGCTAAATTTTGGTTCCGGCAGTCCCGATATTGTGTTTGGGATTTTGTTATAAAAACAAATCCCATAGCCAATAAAGGATTTGCTGGTCTTAGCTAGTCTTAAGAAGTCTGATTGTATCTTTTCTTTTCTCCTTGTATTATATGTAGCGGGGATATGTTGATTATAACCCTTATACTCCTTTAGTCGACGAGAGTCGATTTTACTGGAACCAGCATAGCTGAATGTGACTTAGTCTCATTCAATGCCCACAAAACATGCACTACAGCTTTAACAGTCAATTTGTAACCAACACAATTTATTTTTGATGTGAAATTTCAGTGCAGCGTTTTTATGCTAATACGTTTGAAAGTTAGGTAATTTTAATGTTTACAAATAACATGTGGCATTTTAATTTGACACTCGTCTTTTAATAATTTATATAATTTAAAAAAATTTCATAAATTCTCTTTTCTAAATTTTAAATTCAAAATTTTATTAATAATTTCTAATATAGGTAAAGAAACACGTGGCATTTTCTATTTACAATTCGTCATTTAAATAAATTGTTTGTAATAATTTTCGACCTTTTTAATCCACTAAATTCAATATACAAATATAAAAAAAGTTTTATATTTGTATAAACATAAACAAAACATAAAAAATAGTTTGCCAAAGAATCAATTCTGACAAGTGAACTTTGTACGCACTCATTTATTTTTATTGGTGATTGGTTACACCGTGATCAGACTTGATAGTAAGTAGTGATGCAGTTTAAGATGGAGGGGCGCTAATCTGTTAAAAGGCAATTTAACTCGTATGGCTTCTACACAGCATCGTACCGGAACACATCTCTTTGCTTGGCAGTACGTCTTTGGTGGTAACTAGCCACGGCCGAAGTCTCCCCCCAGTTCAGAGTCAGACAAATTAGAAAAATCAATTAACTAAATTCGCCCTACCAGAGATCGAATCCGGGGTCTGTGCTAACAAAGTGAATACTCGCAACACTGCGCGCGTGATTCATTCAAAACTCATGTCATCTTGATCAAAAGCGCCGTTCGCGTTCAAAATCCTATATCGCAATAACCAAGTTGCATTTTTGAAACGGAATTTTACATAGTGAGTGCGCACCTTTATGGGAGTTTCTAACGAGGGAGGGGAAAGGGGGAGAGGAGTATCACGAAGCAGTTAATACCGGCTGATGTCTCAATACCTCCCAGTGTGCGAGCCTATTATTTCAGGCCACACGATGCGGATTGTAGGGTATTATGTATAGAGATGGACTCACTTTTGCTTTATTCGCTTAGCCAGCAGATGTCTTTGCTATGATTCCCAGCAAGACAGATTTTGGAACGTGCATTTAGTAATTTGTCTGATAACCTAACCTTAAAATTTTGCTTTCCAATACGATGCTGTGTATAAACCATTAGAGGTAAGTAGCTTTAAGCAATATATTTATTCAATATAGATGTAAAATTCAATGGCTAACCTGTCAGCACTAAAACAAAACCAGGCCTCGTAACTCTTAATAGTCAGGGATTTTTTGCACGTATCCTAGAATTGCTAAAGGATATTTACTTTTCCTTGCGACGTATTCGTTCACCGAGAAGTACAATTATGTACTTCAAACAATAATAAGGCATAGAAGATTGTTATAACGACAATTTTAGGGGTGCCCGCTCTGAATTCGAACCTGTACCGTTTCTGAACAAGGATCCACGCGTCCTACTACTAGGCCATGATGGCTAATTTTTCTATCAATCTTTTTATATTACTCTGCACGTGTTTATGTTACTGACTACGTTAAAAAATGCTAGACCGATTGGATTAAAATTGTTTGTTTGTATTTAGATAGATAGATTTAAGAATGACAACTGCTCTCTCTACTGCCTCATAGGTCTAGTGGTTAGCATGTTCGACTACAGACATGAGGCCCTGGGTCAGGCCAATTCGAAATTGATATTGAGTTTTCTATTAAGATTTTCTCAATATCTGACCGAAGTTGGGAAAAATTTGGCGCTGTGATCCACCCCCGTGCCTCGGAAAGCACGTTAAGCCGTCGGTCATGCGCCTGATCTCTCTCCGATTGTGTCGGATTGCCGTCACATCGGACTATGAGAGTGAAGGAATAGAGAGTGCACTTGTGTACTATGCCTGCCAATCCGCAGTGGAGCAGCGTGGTGGGTCTATGCTCTAAAAACCCTCTCTCATATGAGTGAAGAGGCCTGTGCCAGCAGTGGGACTTTAATGGGCTGCTACTTACCTTAAGAATGACAAAATTGACAAATCGATCCGGATATCTCCATATTATCACGGGATCTGGAACTATCTGGCCGATTCCGTTATATATATACGTAGTTACTTGATGTTGTTAATTCGGTTCATCCTGCTTTACCTATATTTTTTTCTTTGAGAGTTTCCTATATTTAAAAAGTTTGTAAAGGTACATATTATGCAATAAAACCGCCTTTATATATTATTCATTATTGAAGCTTAGTTTAATATTACCTATATTTGCTACGAATAATTTATCTATCTAAAAGTTCTTTCTATACATTGTGATCCCTATTTAGGTCCCACAAAAGCGTGGTGCACTAACAGTGCAGTTTGTGTACCTTCATGCATACTTCTATTTATTTGAAAGCGATACGCGTAGTAAAAAAATTAAACAAAAATGGACTCAATCGTAATGAAGTTGCGTTTAATTTCCTTTGTTACTGTCAAATTTTCGCTTGACGAGAAGCGAAAACATTTCTAGACTTATTCATTTTAATTTAAACCTTATCGTATTAAAGTTATAGTTTATTTTGGTATGGCTCTTGTAAAAGTTAGGATCTTTGGTATGTAAACACAATTTTCAGATTGTATAAGAGTGTTTCTTTCGTATCAACCTTAACTATCACGTGTTGCAAATAAAATTGGATTTTATTTTAATGACATTAAGGTTCATGTTTATAGAAGTGATGGATAGTTTAAGGTTCTGTAAGGTTAATTCGCATACTAGCGGGTGTGAGGTGAGGTGAATCTCGAAAGTAGCGCTATTTGCTACTGTATCGCGCGCCATCGTTGTCTCAGGGTATGTCAACTATTGGTCTATTAAATGTTTGCCAACTATAACAACTTTGACAATTTCCGGTTAAATATCTCTTATTGTCCTTTTCCACTGTTTAATTACGTGGTTCTACATTTTCATTGAAGTAAAATTTGTTATGGCAAGCGTTACACGTTACAGGGGCTAAGTATGTGTGAATACGTATGAGTATCTGTTAGGTCTGTTGGTATACTAAAAAATGTATAAACTATATACATATGTATAAGATTAATGTAAATAAAATTGTTTAATGGAATTTAGTACAATGTAAGCCAAAGAAGTTTCATTTTCTCCCCTGGTACACACTGATACAGACAGGCATTTTTTATAGACCTGCTCATTTGTGCAACTTCGTCTGCGTTCGCTTAAATCTTCGCTTCGAACTTTGTGTTCGCTGAAAGTAATTGTCTTTTCTATAACAAAAGTAGCCTAAGTTTATTGTTACAAAATTAGCTATCTGCGAGTGAAAGTTTGAAAATCGCTCCATCTCTTTCGGAGATTAACAAAAATTTTTACAGATTGAGTTTTTTACATAAATACCTTATAGACTTTCATATGCATTTAGGGAAAAGCTGTTTGTTTGAGATCACAAATAGGCACTCTAAATTAATTTATAATACATGTATGTAAGGATTTTTTAAATAAAAATTAGTGCATTTTCATGATTTCGTGAAAAAATTGTGCGATTATCAATAATATTAGAATGTTTAAAAACCTTTTGTAACAGTGTTTCGATGTAAAAATCCGTATCCGTTTGTTGAAAAAAAATATTGTTTTTTTTTAATTTTAATATTGTATTTATACTAATTTTAGAAATAATGTAAATCTGACATATTAGGATAAAAATAATTTTAAAGAAAACGTTCACCACCCCTGCCAAGAGCAAACGTCATCTGCTCTGCATCCTTACAATCAGCATTATATGTTAATAGCCTATTAGATATATGCAACCTTCCACAGTAATATCTCAAGTTACTGACGCAAACGTAACCTGAACCACTTCACGTATTCTATTTAATAAATGTAATGGGCCAATTTATACTGGTTCTTACGTAAATGCATCAGTCCAATTTCAATATAGCTAAGAAGCGATTTTGAACTTTAAATGCAAACCATTAGAGGTTAGAATAGTGTGTATATATTAATTCTTCCATGAAGTCTTGTTAGGCATGTTTTTGTAGTATCTTGTGATATTTGTAGCGCTTACAAACATATTGGTGCTTTCGGCGGATCCTGCTTTACATTCTTGTACTTAATTACAGTATACTAACTTAACCATACGACTTTCTTTGCGCAAAATGAAAATTTATCTTAATATCGCGCTTTAAATCCACTTTTATGTATATATTGAGTGTATGCCTTATCGATATTTACCGGGGAAAAAAAGGAACTGTCTGATCCGGGCAACGTCGTCTTCATACAATTGATATGTACAGCGCACTCAGCTTGATATTTAAATAACTGAGTTGACAGCAAAACTTACTTAACCATCTCTTGGTTTTCAAAAGTTGCAATTACAATATTTTTTCATTATTAATTGAAATAAAACCTAATCTATTTTTTTAGTCTGAGCAAATTCGGAAAAGCAGGAAAATATCAAATGTAGTTGAGTAGATTTAGTGTTCGTGGTGGTGACACATGGCAAGGAATTTAAAATACTATATATATGTAAATATATAGATAAATAACACTGTGTAGTTTTATGAAACCACGATGTAAGTAAAACAGCGGATGGGTGCCGTTATATCGGCTTTAGTTGCTCTACCAAGCATCTTACTTCGCCTCTACTCTGCAGCTGGATGTAATGCGACTTGCGATAGATGGAAGAAATCTCATTTTAAAATAGTCCTGTGAAACTGCACGCTATGCAAGTTCAGCAATCATTTGCCCGGCTCAATATGCTTATGCCGTATATATCATGATGCTGTAATTATTCTTGGACATATTTTACATAAGTTTAATCGGCATGTACGGAACGTTCTGGAAATACAGTGTATTTTGCAGTTTAGAAACATTTTAATGTTTTAATTTGGTAAATCCCATTTCCTTGGTCAGAGGACATTCAGCTTCACAAACTTGTTGTGGAAACCACGTTAAACCAACTGTAAATAATAAACCTTTCAGACCTACGTCTGTATAAGGTCGAAATAAATATTATTTAATAAAAGTGATGCATGATTTTATACCCCTGTTAATACAAACAAATCCCAGATAATATAAAATTTGCATACAACTCTGCCAATCGTTTTTATGTACAACTGCAATTTGTTATTTCCAAAATTGTATTAGACCAAAACAAAATAAAACCTTTAAGTGTTAAGAAGTGTAAAAATGGAATCGAACCTGAAACATATAGATTAAGTGCCAGAGTCATCTGGCTACTAAGCATAACAGGTCGTTATTAAACATGTCCCGTCTAAAAGCAGTAAAAATTCTTTCCGAAGTTCAAAAAGCCCGCGACCACGGTGTCCCTATAGGCGATAAGATCTCTTATAATGTTTCAATTAACCAGTAGCCACTATTTATAGGGGACACGGACTTATTTACCTGCTCACAAAAACAAAGGACAGCTTCACAGAGGGTTCTGTTGAGTTTTTTACAGACAAATCATGAGTATTTACAAGCTGGGCTAAACTAATGATAGCTCAAGTGAGTTCCGACATAAATGTAATACGATCTAATTCTAATTCCTAATTAAATTCAATCAAAAATTCGTTATATAAGTAAATGAGTTGATGATGACATTAAAGACGACTTATAGGGTAAGGTTATGAGGGTTCCTTCGCGCCCTGTTTTCAGAAGAATCCACAACAAAGCCAGTGGAATAGCAAGGATATGCTTTTTTTATTATAATTACAATATAATTTTAATTTATTTGTGTGAATTAGAGCAATATATTCTCTCCGACGCTTTTTATCGTCTAAATCTGACAGATTATTGAAATTATAGTATGATTTTTCAATTTCTTGACAGAACCTTTATATTTTCTGATTAAGTAATATACAACAAACAACGTCGTAAATAATAATGAAGACTTTAGAATTACTTTGAAATAAAAATGAAATCACATAGAACAATAGATATTATGTCAAATAAGTATTTCAATTTATATGTACATA
Organism: Elymnias hypermnestra; assembly: GCA_015832385.1. Classification (NCBI taxonomy): domain Eukaryota; kingdom Metazoa; phylum Arthropoda; class Insecta; order Lepidoptera; family Nymphalidae; genus Elymnias; species Elymnias hypermnestra. The sequence goes on from JACTOM010000330.1 coordinate 6,154,052, forward strand.
TATCTATAAACACATTAATAGATTTCTGAGTGACAAATGTGTCATGTATTCTTGCGTCTTGTTTTGTGAAAACGCGGAATTATTTATTATATACTAAGGTTTATAAGGATTTTTTTTATAAACCTAAACTGACAACGACAACATAACTTTACGTACAAATTTTCTTCCTGAAATTGTGCACGAAAAAGTAGCCCATACCCATCTTCTAGGAGCCATCTACTTATGTATATAGAAATTCATCAAAAAATGTTTAGCAGCTGACAGACAAAATTACTTTCGCATTAAGCATAAACGCGTTGATGTAATTGGTAAAGGTTATATTTGAGAAACGTAAACGTAATTGGCTTAAGTGCTTAAACTTTTTACCTCGATCTTGCTAAAGTTGGGGGTCTTTAAACGTTTTTCTCAGCTCTATAAGGAGCGCTAAATTAATACAAAAGGCACGCCGCCCTTTCAAAGTTACGCCTGACGCGTGACGTTTCTTAGGATTTCGGTAATTGGGTCTTATTTGTGTGTTCCCTTCAACATAGTGTCTTAATTAGGTATTCCGTATATTTATTGGTGGATTAAAATTACTAAATGACTTTGATTATAGATTTTTTTCTGACGCAATTAGCACAGAAAAGGAAGGAAGATATAATGTGAATGTGTCTTAGTTGTGATGTGGTCACCGTTTATAACAACGTTGTTCCTGATCTCGAATATGGGGAAAATCCGTTCTTTGGGTACAAAAGTGACCCCATTTTGGTAAATTTCAAGTCAATCGAGCGGATATGCGAATTAAGTTAGTTTAGTCTGTTACGTTATAAATATAAATATATAAATCCTAAAGCGTTTCACCTATATTCATAGATTTTTTGTATTGACGGGACTTAAGAAATGCACAGAATAAGCATATTCTGTCCATTTCCTTGCATGAAGCATCATGAACCAACCATTTTTCATTTTACGGGATATAAAACTTCAAAAAAATTACATCTTCTGGTAAAAAAATAAGTTACAAGTGCGTGGGTACAAAGTGAAACTTCTTTGGCAAACTCATTTTTGAGTTATCAGAGTTATATTTATACAAATCTATAACTTTAGATTTCCGAGACTCAGAGGGAGGAGAAAAAGGAAGATATGTTAGGAATTTAATTGTCATTAAGTGTCGAAAATTAATACAAATAATTTATTGAAATCTCAAATGGCGAAATGTAAATAAAAATGCCACGTGTTCTTGTCAATATTAGAAATTAATAATTAAATTTTGTTTTTAAATTTGAAATGAATTTTTTTTATATTATAGTTTATGAAAGATAGTATATTAAATTATTAAATGACGGGTGGCAAGTTAAATTGCCACATTTTATTTGTGAATTATTAAAACTACCCAATCTTCAAACGAATTAGCATAAAAATAGCTGCACATCTTCGTGATGCTAATCACGCGTTTCATCCGCCGCAGCATGGTGGGTATATGCTCTAAAACTCCCTCTTCTATTAGTGAAGAGGCATGAGCTCAGCCGTGGGACGTTAATTGGCTCCTTACCTTGCCTTTTTTTCTAAGATACGTAATAGGTATACTGAGCTAGGGGCAGCTAGTTACTCCGTGTGGCAGCTAAGGGTTAAAGTGTTGTATATCTTTAACAATGTATTATTTTATAATTGTACCCTTAAACGATAGTTATGTGTTATAAACCGGTATTCGTTCAAGTTTAATATATGCAATGTTTTTGTGGGGCGACTTTTAGCTCCGGTATAGCGTTTATTTTCGGCGAAAACATTCCATTCGGTATTGTTCGAATTAATTCGCGAGTAATTGGATTTATGGCTGCATATTCTGCAACCGCCATGAGGCTAATTATGGCGCGGCGGAATTTTAAGTGTATTTATTTGCCTCCTATCGTCTTAATTCAACGATAAAGTCATATTCACATTACGTTTTTAGTATTAATAAATCTATACTAATATTTAAAATTGAAGGGTTTGTTTGCAGGTACAAATTTGTAGCACGTAATGTATGTGAAAATATATAATAATGAATTTTTACAATGTTTTCCTGTACTGTACGTTTTTTTGACCGATTTTAAAGGGACTTTCCCTGGCAGAAAGCTCTTGTTAAATGGAGTAAGTTACTTCTTCTTAGCCGTTACGATTTTGATAGAGCGATCGTGATCGTAATGGCAGTTACGGAGGGGGCAGATGTTGTGCGCATAACGATGTCTCGCCATTTCTCTCTGCTCGACGTCATCCTGCTGCATTCGTTCAACGAACTTTCCAGAGCAGATTTGATCTGGTCAGTCCATCGAGTAGGTGACCTCCCACGCGGTCAGTTGCCTCATACCTTTCCTTGAACGACGAGGCGTTCGATGGATTGATTGCCACGCCGAGAGACGTGTCCAAAGAAACTCAGGATGCGAGATTGTACTACAGAAAATAGATGCTGCTTGATACCGAGTTCTTAAAGTATCGAGACATTCGTACGAAACTCGGTCCACGAAAAAAATGAAAATCGCAAGTATTCTTCTCCAACATCACATTTCTAGAGCATCTATTTTCTGTCTTTCCACTTCTCGCAATGTCCACGTCTCAGGAGCGTATAAAAATATGTGGGAGATCAGTGTCCTCACGAGTCTGATGTTTCAATTCCTTCATATTTTTTCATCTTATCCATTGCTGTTCTTGTAATCGGCATCCGTCTTTTGACTTCGTCAATGCATCTGCCATTGTTGGATATCAGAGCCCCAAGGTGCGATTTGTGCCACTTCTGGTGATATATTGTTCATGCGGTCGACAGTCATGACTTTGGTTTTACGGCGATTAATTTTCAGTCCAAATTCTAGGCTGGTTTGTTCCATCCTCGCTAATATATCTTCTAAGAATTGAGTACTTGTTGCAAACAAGGTAGTATCATCCGCGTAACGCCAGTTTGCAAATTTATATCCACCAATTGATACACCGTCTGCTCAGTTTTCAAAAGTGATGCGCATAATTAGCTGCGTGTATGCATTAAACAGGAGTGGTGATATAATGCAACCATGGCCTACTCCAGTTTTTGGATGAAAGTTACTTGATAAGACGTTCTCCGTGCACACGGGGGCTGTGCTGCTTTCACATAGACATCGTTGTAAGTGTTCTGGTGTGCCCATCACTAGCAATGTATTCCACAATACTGGTGGAATACACTACACAATTCCATATCGAAGAATCAAATACTCTGGAGAAATCAACAAAGCAAATATACACAGGCTTGCTAAGTTTAGCAACTCCCGTGCTTTCTCGATGATCTGACGTATGACGTGAACCTGTTCTCGAGTCTGTTTTCCCTTCACAAAGCCGGCATGTTCTGGAGCAATCTCCTTGGATAGATAAGACTTCAATCGCTCGTTTAGAATATATAGCATGATTTTGTTTGCGTGTGAAATAACAGCAATTAGGCGGTAATTGCTACATTTCTTAGTAGAACCGTTTTAGTGTCGCGGAGTGAAAACAGTGTGTGTCCATTCTGATGGCTAAATACCTGTCTGCCACACTTTGTTACAAATGGTATGAAACACGTAGTCGCCGCGGTCTCCTAAGGCATTACTAGTTTCAATAGGAATTGCGTCTCTACCAGGGTATAGCTGCTAGAAACCACCTTAATTGTTTTTCTGCAATTAAGGTGGTTTCTAGCAGCTATACCCTCAGACAGGAGTATATCCGGTTCCAAATCCTCATTCTGTGGAAGTGTGTTTGCAAGTTGGCATGACCGCGGATCTTGAAACAAAGACTGACAGTACTTCTTTCGTCGACGAATTTTGTGATAAAGATATCTAGGTTCGTGCTTCGTTGCATGCATTTCGACTACCTCCTAAATGCTACGACGGTGTGAGCTAATAGTTATGGTCATGTCTGCATTCAGCTTGAATCTTTGCAGATAGCTATTTAGTACTTTCACGTCCGTTCCTGTAGCTTTTTTCTTATGTCTATCTTCAATATTTGTAATATAAATTACATTTTCCTCTACAATAAATGACATAAAAGGTTTCATATGAAGTTTCTATTACCATTTATTAGCAAATAAACGTATACATTTAAATAATATAGAAATTATGGATCACATTTTCTGTACTATAATTTATTGTGCTGACGATATGTCTTATTATTTGCTTACTTTTATCTTATTTTAAAATTCAAGAAAATAAACTATTATAAAATTATTTGGAATTACCTTAAGACTATCTTACTGTAAAAATATCTATGATTAAGTAAACAAGAATTGTCATTTTTATATGCGATGATAGATACGTCGGTTCTTGTTAGAAATCTTGGGTTTGTAACCTGATCAGAAAGTTCTCTTTGTAAAAAGTATGTGCTTAATTGTCGTTTAAAATTCAATATTGTGGATTTTGATGAAGCAACATTTTGTGAGGAAATCTGCATATCCCTGGAGTAATGCTGGAATATGTGTATCCTAGCAAACATAGTGTGTGGTGGGTTTTTTGCACTAAATCCTTATCTCCTATGAAGGAGGCGGCATATACCCAGCGGTGGGACGTTAAAAGGCTGCAAATTGTCTCAGCTAATTTGATCTGAGATGGACAGACCATATAAGAAACCATTATGAAAAAAACGCGGGTTCGTTGGTAGTTAAACTATCTATATTCATATTGTCTTCTTTTCTCTTGTATAATTAGGAAAACGTATGAAAAAATTTTACGCAAAAAAAGCGTGAGAATAATCTATATATTAGGACATCGTAAATCTAAAACCTTAGCGTCAGTCACATTATTATTTTAAAGCTATTCAAATGCCATGTATAAAATATATTTCAACATTAAGGGCACGCCGAGGCCTGCTCGTGACGGGGTACAAGAAAAAAAATGTAAGGAAGCGCCATATCTCGTTATTATTTCGGGAAACAATAGCGCCGATGTTGTCACATCCAGCGCGCTCCATGCAAATAATCATAAATAAATAAAAAATAAATATGAGCCCGACTTGGACGTCTTACTCTGCTCCCCGGATTCACTATGGAAGAGGCAATATTACTAGAATTGACTTCATTTATTTCCAAATATTTATACACTGTTAACTTGTCGTTGTTAAAATAATAGTACATAGTCAAAGTCAAATTATGTTTATTCAAGTAGGCCTATTACAGCACCTATGAAAAGTCAAATGTCTTTTTTATTATTATAATATTTAAATGAATGACTGATGATAACATTAAAGAACGACTTACAATCTAAAGTTACGAGGGTTCTTTCGGTCGGGTGTACGTTTTTTATGTCATCATCATTACAAGATATGTTTTAAATTTATTCTATATCAAGATGTATATAGAGCAATTCATTTACTCCCACGGTTTTTTGTCTTCTAAATATTCCTTTAAATTATAAAGTGATTTCTCTATTAGCTTTCTTTTAATGAAAGATTTACTTAATTTACTCATAGACATCTTTGTAATTTCTTCTGGGAGTTTGTTATAGAAACGTATACAATTACCCTTGAATAACTTGTCAATTTTATGTTACTTACTAGAATTAACAGCATAACTATGTTATACCAAAAAACTGTGCAACAGGGTCGAATTTGTTATTTCTGGTTAAGTAACATTGTTATAAGTTATCGATCAGTTATTTCGTTTGATGTTAATCCCAAATTTTGACGAATTTATAATTGTTAGTTAATGAGATTTATAATACTCCATTACTGTGATACTATTCTGGACTGAGGAAGTTGGTCAAAAAATGCTCTGAACTTTCATGCTCAGGGTTTGAAAAGTGATTAAGTAACAATACATGTTTTGAAAGTGCTCGTCAACGTCTAGTAATATCCACAAATGGTATTTTTCTAATCGTATTCACTTCACGTTCTTTAGCAGTAGCTGAGTTAGAAAACATTCGAGTTTTTATATTAAAATTTGTCTGTAATATAGGTCTGTAAACTTGTAAAGTGTCTACTGTACGATGATTGCCGTAGAATATTTCTGCAATATATAATTGTCGAAGATTCATTATTAATATTTTTAGATAGCGTAGAGTTCAAAAAAGTAAAGTAATATTTCTTTCATCGATCATTTCATATTGTATAATTAAGAAAACGCAATAACGCTTCAATAAAATCTCTCCAGCAGTTTGGCAAAAGTAAATTACATGCCTATGAACTATATAATAAATATATTATATTTATGTATGATGAACGGCTTACGCACTGCAAAGCATGACATGTTTCGCCTGAGCCGAGTGTGAAAACAAGCGATAGAGAGAAGCAATCAGCTGAAGCGTTTGGTTTAAGACGCATCTACCTCAGTTCCACTCCATCGGTCGATGCGTCAGAGTAGAAAAGTGACAGCAGCAGCACATAACCTTCAATTCACTTGAATTTATAAAAGTATAAAATTTTCCATCAATGTTCTTTAAGACGTCATCACAACTTTTTTAAAATATATCTATTTGATATTTATCTTACACGCAATATTATATTGCACCTTCTAGCAATTGAGCATCATCTTTAGTAACGAGTTCCATGCTGTCCAAACAAGGGCCCTCTGTCCGACCGGCGCCATCTTGGATTTGTAACAAATGTCGCTATATTGAAAATAAAGACACGATACGTTTTACGAAGCGGCTATTTACTTAAATGCCTATAGCAAAATCCTTTGCAACACATTTATGCGTGTTGTGTATGTAAATATTGGATTACGATATCCTGATTTAAGATCCATTAAAAAAATTACACCTGAGAGTACCGCCGTCACAATTCTACGACCGACCATCTCGTCGTAGAAATAAATTCCACCCAGACACTAGACGAATGGCATTTATCAACGCGTCGGTGTGGACGATCTCCTTTCTGCGTACCTGCAAAATGTGGGACCAACTTCCAGCAGCAGTATTCCCCCAAAACTTCCACATGCAAATGTTTAAGAGGCAATTGTACTTCTACCTCCTCGGCCGGCAACGCATCGGCAGCTCCCCCTGCGCTGCAGGTGTCCATAGGCGGCGGTGATCACTTATCATCAGGTGACCCGCCAGCTCGTTTGCCTGTTATAATATATGTAATAAAAGTTATCTACACTAATACAGTCAATATTGATCATCAAGTCAAGTGACTTGGTGATCAATATTCTTGGATCTTGAAGACTTGTATTTTATTATTTATAGAGGCCTCTTTTAGGGACTACGACTGCCTCAATGGTCTAGTGGTCAGCTTGTTCGGGCTTGGGCAAATTTAATAACCGATATTGAGTTTTCTATAAACAAATTCTCAATATTTGCCTACAGTTGGGAAGTTGTCGGTGTGCTTCGCTGCTGAGCCTTAGAGCGCGTAAATCCGTCGGTCCTGCGTCTAATCTGGCTCCAGTCGTGTCAGATTTCCATCACATTGGACTATGAAAGTGAAGGAATAGAGAGGGCACTTATGTTACAGCATACACTTGTATACTATGTCTGCCAACTCGCAGTGTTGCAGCGTCACGGTTCTCTGCTCTAAAAACTCTTTCCTATGAGTGAAGAGGCTTGCGTGAGAGTGAAGAGCAGTGGTCCGTTACTAGGCAGCAACTTACAACTTTTCAGAGTCCTTACATTTGCCCAGTTTCCTAAATGGGCAGGTTAATATGAAAGATGCCTTATTTATAGGGGGACCCAGTATAAGAGGTCGAAATATTTGTCGTATTAACCCTTAGATGCTTGAATTGGAATGGTTGTTAACAAATATGTCTCAAGTTTCAGAAATCAAGTTTTAATTTTAAAGGCTTGAAAAATTCCGTTATCAGACGTAGTGGGATCTCATTTTAATAATTACAGTAGTTTGTCATATATCCAGGACCCACTTATCCAGTTTTAACTGTATAATAATAATCATAAAACACCGTCTGTGTGTTTCTCTTTAACTTTACAATTGAAATATCCAAGTAATTTGAAAGGTTAACATTTACTCCTATATTATGACCACATTTATTTAAACAATAAAATTGAATAATTATATAATCTTATTTGTCATTTAATATATTTACTATTATTGTAATACAAATTAAATAATAAAATTGTATGTATTTTTCTGTGTCCAGATTTACCTTCGTATTAAGATTTTTATAAGATTTATTCGAAAGAATTAAGTTATAGAAAAAAAACTAAGTGGTGTTCACTTAAACTTACAAACCTTCATTATCTCAACACTTGCCAGCATCCGTTTTTGAGTGCTGAGCGTCATATTGATAATGTTGTCGGCGGCTTTTAGACGGCTAATACAAACATCTTCACACTTACCGCTTTTTCCGTTTCACCTTAAATATATAATTAGAAATTAAGAAACTAAATAGAAGATCAATAACGCTCCACTACTGCCGTGAGTCTCTATTATAGGAGATTCGGTAATGATGATGACACATCCTTGTTATTTAAAATTGATAGAGATAAGGAAAATTTTGACGATGTAAATAATACCCTATCACTTATCTCACAATGGTTTTCAGTTAATAATTTAGTATTAAACACGACAAAAACTAAGTATGTTGAATTTGCTTTGCCAAATGCAAAAGAAATTTGTACAACAATTCCAATTAATGATAGTCCTCTAAAGAAAGTTACGTCTACTGTATTCTTAGGAATAACCTCTTAGGAAATATACTTGGGGTTTCAGTGGGGTGCCCATATTAAGACTCGAGTAAACTTAGTTCCGCTGCATTTGCTGTTAGAAAAGTTAGACTATACACTGATGTTGAAACTGCCAAAATGCTGTATTTCGCTGATTTTCATAGCATTATGACTTGGGGTTATGGGGTAAAGAAGCGGACTTTGGAACTATCTTTATATTGCGAAAAAGAGCAATACGTGCCATATATCAATTGGTAAATTCAAAGAAATATCAATTCTCACAGTACCGTCGCAATATATATTAAATAATGTCCTATATATCTCTCTTAGTTCACGCCGATATTTTTATTCGAGATAGATACTTAAGGATTTTTAAATTGCCAAAATAAATGTTCAGATATGACTAACAACAGCCCTGACTTCGAAGTGCTTAACAGTTTTTTATAAACAAAATCGGAAGAAGTCAAACTACGAAAGCGTTTCTTTCATAAAGGCGCCTTTAGCGCCACTAAGCTCCTTTATTGATCGCCGAAGTCAAGAAAGTATGGAGAGATTATTTAAAAAAATGTGAGAGTTTTAATAAAAAAATTGGTTTAGTATATGGGAAGTATATTTATATTAAATACTTTCATAATAATCGTAACTCATTGGAAGTATTGAAAAGAAAATTTCATGTTTATAAAATTGAAGTGTTTTAAGTAACGACAAAAAAGTTCTAATTGCACACGACACTCAAAAACAATAGTTTTTTATAGTTTTTTTCAATCTGTCTGTTTTGATATAATTATTTATTCGTGCTAATCTCTAAAATTTTATATTATTGTTAAAGAAACTTACTGGCAGTTAGCACATATCATAATGAATGACATATGCTACATTTTTGTCTAAAAGTGTCCAAAGGAATAAATAATTTTTAAATTTTGTAATATCTATCTTCTTTTAATAAGTGGCTTTCAGGTGTGACAAGGTACACACAATTTCGCCAGTATCACGTTAATTGGACGAGGCACGTAGGAGATTGTACGGTTTCTGTTTTGCAAATCAAAACTTTGATAATCTACAAATAGTTTAAACAGTCATTTACAATCACCACTAAAAAGAAAATAAAAAAATAAAAAAAATAGGGTCAGGGACAACACAATATAACACATGATAGACACTTATTAGAAAACATTCACAACTTATTACTATTAGATTGAATAAATTTACAAAGATATTTACAATAGGGACTATATCCAAATACTTGACATTTAAAGGAAAAGGAACAGTGGAAGGAATAATGTCATATATGGAATGGGAAATTATAGGACAGTTGAACATGATATGGAAAACAGTACCTTCGTCCAGGTCACATTCACAAATTGAATTGTTTCACTAGTTGGGCAGGGGAGTACAAGTGACCAAGGGGCATTCGTGAAATAGTAGATGATACAGAGCTATGAAGAAAAAACCAGGGTCGCCTTGGGATATTTGGCTGGATGGCGGGGTAATATTTGGCTTTAACCAATTTTGATGGAATTCAGAATGAGTTCCTAGACTTTTCCATGTAAGACTTGGAAAGTGAACTTATATCGTGTGAAAAGTTATGAAAGTGATCAAGCGTTCCATCTTGGACTGCTGCTTTAGCGCATGAAGCTGTCTCATTTCCAGGGATACCGGAGTGACTGGGAACCCAAACAAGCAAAACAGACACTAGACAGCTTAAGAAGTCAGTCAGAATTCCAGTTTGTTGCATGCTATGGAAATACATTTTTGTATAACGGCCGTCTCCATACTTGACAACTGTCACGTTGACAGCTGGAATGAAATTTGACACTTATTTTGCGGTGCCTTAGACAGATTAGCTAGTCCTCTATTTTGCCGAAACCTATATAAATATTTGAGCACCTTTGTCCGTTTGTCTACACATATGCGATGCGAATTACTCTACGGGCCTTAGGAAGTCATATTTGCGAATTTGTTTAGTAATTTGAATACACCCACTAGCGGTAACACACAGCGGCACCTTTGACAATTTTAGGTCAGCAATATTTTACTCCTTTCACAAAAAGACTACATTAAATGTATTTATTTGAAATAAAAGTTCTTTAAGCGCATGAGAGTAAAATTTTTATGTAATTAGCGTCACGAAGATGTGCAGCGTTTGTGTGCTAATTCGTTTTAAGGTTAGGTAGTTTTAATATTTACGAATAACATGTGGCGTTTCAATTTGCCACTCGTCTATTAATAATTTAATGTACTAATTTTCAGAAAATATAAAATAAAACACTATTTGATTAATTCTATTTTCTAAGTTTTACAATAAAAACAAAATTTAATTAATATTAAATAAAATATTTGTATTAATTTTTGACATTTTTAATATTATAACGACGATCAAATTCATTAATTTCCTTCGGAATCAAAGTTTGAGAGAAACATTAATGCATGAACTAAATTTAAATTTTACAAATATTGGTGTTTTTAATTCAATCTTAAGTGAACCTTTCAGTTATTTGGCTTTTAAGTTATATAAATTTGTTAATGATTCTCTCAAAGAATGTTAGGCTTTTTTGTTTGTAATTATATTTCTTTTTATTGTTAAATTGTTGTGTGTTAGTTTATAAGTTTACGATGGGGCTGGCGTGTATTATTAATAATACAAAAGCCCCTTAAAAACAAAAGAATAAAAAAAAA